>JARHVA010002066.1:1032500-1257500 GCA_037957365.1 Torreya grandis | reverse complement strand
TCATAAGGAATACATATGGTATACTTATTATACCTTCATTTAGATGATGGTACCCCACACACACACACACACACACACAAACAAGTCATGTTAATTTTTAAATAAAAAGGGGTAAAAACTTTATTAAGAATTAGAAAAATAGAATAAAAAATAGCTAACACAAACCAAAGAACACATAAAAAACAAGAACAACATTATCACATCCTGACACCACTAATATCTTCTACCAGAATCCGCTCCAGTTCCTGACAAGTCATGTTAATTTATTCTATGGTAAAATAACTAATTTTTTTTCTAACTAATTACCTAAAAATATAAGGTTAATTATCATACCTTATATTTTTAGGTATTTATTATAAACAATTAGTTATTTTACCAAAGAACAAATTAACATGATCTATGAAAGTTCATATTTTTAAGAGATGGCATAATTCGTATTCCACTAGGTGTATTCGTTTCTACACTTTCATTTTGCATAAGTATTTAATTAGTTACTTTATTATGATGTTTCTTATATTGAGTAAAAATGGGGGTTTAAAAGGGAAAAACCATTTTACAACATGAATCTAGATAAAAATAGAGAGATACAACCACTAGGGTAAAACAAGGAACAACAAAAACTAAACTAGTCGTAAAGACAGATCAAAAGACCAACATGACTCTAAAATTAAAAACAAAAGCCACAAAACACATGAATCCATCAAGATATTTTATTTAGATTCAAAAAAATATCTAATGAAATGTAACCATCCCACCCTTCCTTCATCATCTGAAGGTGATTGTATAGGGAATCAATCTCTTGAACCTTCCATTCCAAGTCCAAATTATCAATTTATTTATGCATTGAAATAATTAAATATTTTCCCATTTATATGAAAGCACGGTATATATTCACATTCCATACACAATATAGTCTATTATCATTCATTTACCATTAGTGGTAGTCAATAAATTCATTTAGAATAGAGATGGGATGATTTTTTTCTAGTTTATAGGTAAAACAATCTAGACTCTATGATAAGGTAACATCTCTCTGTATGTAGGATAAACATGGCTAGTAATATAAGGTTAATCTAATGTAGTAATATGTATAAGATGTTACTAAATAAAACATACATACAAAACGTCATTCCAAAAAGTTTATGATGATTATTTAAATTATATAATGAAATTTATAGCCTTATCAGGGCCATAAAGTTAGGAAACTAGGTCTCAAGTAGTAGAGTAGAGAGAAAATTATCATTTTCCTATGGATGAGCCATATTGGATAGACGAAAGTCCTAATAATAATTTTTATAAGGATTACCTCCATGACTAACATATAATATATTATAAATGAACACTTATATATTTATATCTCCTCATTAATCCCTAATCTCTAAGGTTTCTACTAACATGATTGTCACTAATTTAATTTGATATCCTATGTTTACAACTATAGATTTGGTTAATCATATTCCTATTATTAAAATAATAAAAATCATATGGTCTCTTATACTTATGTGTAAATCCCCCCATTACTTACCCATATGTATGAAAGATAGTGTTGTGCCATAAGATAATCTTAATATTAAAATGATGAGTGTAGTTCCTATTGGCCTCAATTTGTTACCCACTCAAATGTAACTATTAAATTAGATAATCTATGAGAAAAAAGGAGTCCATATCTCATGAGATAAATTCCCCGTTATTTATATTATTCTCTTACTAATCCAAGGGATAATAAACTCCAAAAATGTTTAGTTTGGTGAGTAGTTATTGTTACCATTAGAGGTTTAACTGGTCTATTTACTTGAATTAAAGTTATATCATATTGTGGGATTGTTGAAAGCATAGGTATATTATATTAATTCATAGGATAAGGCAATTATGATCTATTGAATATGGAATTTTATCAAAAAAATGTAAAAGGGATCGAAAGAGTAAGGGAAAAAGGGGAATCCTTTGACTGAAATCATATATTTCAATGCTGAGAAATATAAATCATGGATGGATGCAATCATATCACTGAGTATAAAATTAAAATAATGCATAAACTTAATTAAATCAATGAAAAATATTCAAAGGAAATTATGTGAATATATAATCCAATATATCTATCAAAAGAAAGAAAATACACAACTATGTAGCTATTGCACTTAATGACTTATTGAGAACTTAAACATAAAAAAATGAGAATCCAGAACCAACCAAACTAGTTGTTTCATAACTTGATTTTATATTCACTTATAAAATAAAAATTCAAGTGATTCCTTTGGCATTTATTACTTCTTCAAATCAATATCTTCTGGTAGATAATTAAGATAAAATAAGAGATAAGGGTAGGTGCAATCCAAGCATAATATTGATAAAATTTTGACATAAAATGTGTCAACCCTTTACAATGGAAAGTATTGATTCTTATATAGGCAAAGTAATCAAACCCAATACCTTAATACATAACCAAAAATTAATGACCTAATTCCAAAATTCAATGTAATCACTGATTACAGCTCAGTTTTTGGAGATAACTCATCATGAAATTATAAGATAATCACTAAGTCATGGAAAAATTTCCTTGTCATAACAACTTTCAAGATGCAATGGGATGTGATATGCAATGCACTCCAAGCTCCAATGATCTAACACTTACTGATATTTAATTCTTTTTACAAGGTGATCATTGATCTAAATAGGAAAACACACATCCATGTGAAATATCCCAATGATGGAATATATGGTTCAAATTTAATCTTGTCCATTCCCAATTGCATGTACTTATCTCCATGACAACAAGGTCTCTTCTAGATGTACCCTTTTATTATTAAATTCTAATATTAATTAAGTATTTAATAATGATATATATATATATAAATATTATCCTTTTGATGAACTTCTTAAGGTTTATAAATATTGAGGAAAACTAATGTTGTGCACATTCTTCTTGATTTCAATTTCCTTTCCTTCTAGATCAAATGCACCCTGACTAATTACTTTTGTTTTATTTGCATATTTTTTTAAATATTTTATCTCTCTTGATCCAATTTCAATATATTTTTACATCAGGTCAGTTACTACCACCTCACCATTAGAAGTAACTATGGATATTATAATGGAATATTCCACTCACATTTAGATTGGATTGTAATGTGAAACTCCAATGCCATTCTAAATCCGCACTACAACTACTTCAAATATTACCATGATTATAACCACTTCATTACCAATGATCACCCCTACTTCATCCATATTATCAAACTTATCCAGACCTCCTAATACATCTGTAGTCATTCCAAAAATTTAATAATAAAAATATTGGATAAAACGTGTTCATATTTAAAAACCACATATGCTTAAAATGATAATTAAAGATGAACTAGAAATTAGGATCAAATTTTAGTAAGAAACAATAAATATAAAGAGGATAAAAAATTAAAATTACATAAGATGTGTTAAGGTATGGAGCCTAAAAGCTTCACATATGAGCACATTACAAAGTTGCAGGTTTACATAGTCACCGGTGTCGGTCAGGAGCGACCGACGTCAGTCCGGTGCAGTTGCAGAGACACCAGCATCGGTAGAGGATCAGCTGATGTCGGTCATAGGCAAGCAGTTAGGAACCGGCATCGGTTACCTGTGCGTTCAGAATACTATTTTCGAGGATAGAAGCGAGTGTTTGAATGATGAGTTTAAGTCTTAGTCTTAAGTTCACATTTCTATTATTAGTAAGATTATTTTTAGAGCCCTTGTTCAAGAGGCTTAACTATTGGTTATAAGTGCATGCTCAAGTTTCCTAATTCTATATGTAGAATTAGATCTTCTTAGCTTAGTGTGATTATTGTAGTAGTTCATTGTATGTGAATGTTGAAGAACAGTACAGAGTTGTATCAATCTAGGTTGTTGGAATTGATTGTACTTGAGAGAAAGAGCTCTTAAGGGATAGAGATCTAGAGAGAGATCTTGTGTATCTGAGAGAGGTGTGGAAGAAAGAAGTTTCTTCAATTGTATTCCTTTCGTAAAGAGTTTTAATACAAGTTTTTAGGGTGGTTTCTTGTATCTCTTATTCTTTGCTATTATCTGATTCTAGTTACTTGTCTATCTGATTTAATTCCACAATTTATTGCTTTCATAAGTGTAATCATATTGTTGGTTGATCCCCACCAAGTGGTATCAGAGCCTTGGTTGTAGGTTTAGAGTTTGATATCCAATAATTGGTATCAAAGCTCAGGTTCACTAACAGGTGGTTCAGATCTGTGTAGTGTGTATTGATTACAGGTTGCTCACAGGAGTTTCAACAGGGATTTCTGTTTGAGTGGGAGAAGCAATGGAAGATGAAAGTAAACTAAGAATGGAGAAGTTCAATGGCAAAAACTATCAACATTGGAGAATGCAGATAGAGGACTATCTATATCAGAAGGATCTATACTTACTGTTATATGGGATTGCAAAGAAGCCCAAAGACATGGAGGATGAAGAATGGGAAGTTCTTGACAGAAAGGCTCTAGGGTCTATAAGACTGAGTCTAGCATCTACTGTGATATCTAATTTATCACAAGCAAAAACAACAGTAGAGTTGATGACTACTCTAGAAAATTTATACGTAAAACCCTTAGCTTCTAATAAGGTATATCTTATGAAGCAGCTATTCAATTTGCATATGTAGGAAGGTGGATCTGTATCTAATCACCTGAATGATTTCCATGGTATTGTAAATCAATTAAGTTCAGTCAAAATTGTATTTGATGATGAAATAAAAGCTCTTTTAATATTATGTTCTTTGCTTGAAAGTTGGCATAGCTTAGTAATGGCAGTTAGCAATACTGCATCTGCATCAAATATTTTAAAAGTAGAGGATGTTGTTAGTGTTATCTTGAATAAGGAAATTCACAGGAAAAGCACAGAAGAGACATCTGGGAATGCTTTAAGTTTTGAGAGTAGGGGAAGGCAAAAAGAGAAGAGTAAGAAAGGGAGATCAAGATCCAAGTCTAAGGGGAAAGGCAGATCTAAATCCAGAAATGGCAGAAGGCCACAATGCTGGAATTGTGGAAAGATGGGGCACATAGGTAGAGATTGTTGGTCAAAGCCTAAGGAGGACAATCAGCATGAAGGAAAGGAAGAAGCCAAGGTTTTAGGTATTGCACAAGATGCTTTAATATTCTCTTTGCATAATAATATAGAATCTTGGGTGCTAGATTCTGGTGCATCTTTTCATGCTACCCCTAATAGGGAATATTTTTGTGACTATATCCATGGAGATTTTGGAATAGTATATCTAGGGGATGATGAACCCTGTAAAATTATTGGCAAAGGTAAAGTGCAGCTAAAAATGCAGAATGGCAACACATGGGTGTTGAGAGAAGTTATGTATGTTCCTAGCTTGAAGAGAAATTTGATTTCTGTAGGAAAGTTAGGGGATGAGGGTTGTACAGTAACTCTCACAGTAGAATCTTGGAAGGTGACCAAGGGTGCACTTGTTATGGCCAGAGGTAAGAGAATAGGTACTCTCTATTTGTGTAATTGTGTTACTAACAATTCTCCTTCTATATTATCTACTTTAGATGTGGATGCAAAATTGTGGCACTCAAGGCTTGGCCACATGAGTGAGAAGGGGATGTCAATTCTTAAGTCTAAAGGTAAGCTTTCAGATTTGAAAAGCATGGATCTAGAATTTTGTGAGCACTACGTATTTGGAAAATAGAAAAGGGTTAGTTTTCTCAAGACTGGGTCTACAAAGAAGAAGCATATGTTACAGCTTATTCACACAGACGTGTGGGGACCGGCTCAGGTAGCTTCTATTGGAGGATCATAGTACTACGTTTCATTCATAGATGATGCTACAAGAAAGGTATGGATCTACTATATTAAGAAGAAATATGATGTATTTGAGACTTTTAAGATTTGGAAAGCTATGGTTGAAATGAAACAGGCAAAAGATTAAAGTGCCTGAGATCTGATAATGGTGGAGAGTTTTGCAGTTATAATTTCAACTGGTATTATTACATGCATGGAATCTGTAGGCAAAGAATGGTTCTAAGGACACCTCAATAGAATGGAATTGCTGAAAGGATGAACAGAACAATCATGGAGCATGCAAGATGTATGAGATTGCATGCTGGTTTGCCTTTAGAGTTTTGGGTAGAAGCTGTTGACACTGCAGTGTACCTGATTAATAGAGGACCCTCTACAGCTCTAGATGGTGGAATTCCAGAAGAGGCTTGGATAGGTAAAAAGGTAGATCTCTCTTTTCTCAAAGTTTTTAGTTGTGAAGCCTTTGTGCACGTAGATAAGGAAAATAGAAAGAAGCTCGATGCTAAGTCTATGAGGTGCACATTTATTGGCTATGGCTCAGATGATTTTGATTTCAGATTTTGGAATCTAGGAACTAACAAGGTTATTAGGAGCCGTGACATTGTTTTCAATGAAAAAGTGATGTACAGTGATCAGCTATAGAAGCTGAATCAATCTGGGTAGAGCAATAGTGAATTGGACGAGGTGATGGTCCAAAATGAGCTTGCGAGAAAAAGAAATAATCACTTGTAGGAAAACACAAAGACCGACATTGACAGGTTAGGAACCAGTGTCAGCATATCAAAAACTGAGGTCAGTCATATAGAGACCGATGTCGATAGGAAAGGAATAGACGTGGGTCATGCAGAACTGGCATCGGCCAGTAACAGATCTGGAGGTGACTGAAGTCAGTCACTGTCAGAGAATTTGGGTGGACAGCGTGTTGTGAACGAGTCTCTGACACCCATCAAGAGGTCTGAAAGGGTGAGTAAGCCTCCAATTAGATATTCTCCTTCTTTATTTTATTTATTGCTAACTGATGGTGGAGAACTAGAGAGTTTTGAAGAAGCAATACAGGTGGAGTCCAAGAGTCAGTGGGAGCGTGGCATGGTTGAGGAGATGGAGTCCTTAAGAGAGAACCAAACATGGGATTTGGTTAAATTGCCAGCTGGTAAGAGAACACTGAAGAATAGATGGACCTACAGGCTGAAAGAAGGTGATAATGGATAGATGATATATAAGGCCAGATTGGTGGTGAAAGGATTTGCACAAAAGCTAGGTATTGATTTTGGTGAGATTTTTTCTCCTATTGTTAAAATGACTTCTATACGGATTGTATTGTCTTTGGTTGCTATTGAGGATTTGCATCTTGAGCAGCTAGATGTTAAGACAACATTTCTTCATGGAGATTTGGATGAGGAAATTTATATGGAATAGCCGAAAGGATTTGAGGTCAAGGGTAAGGAGAAGTTAGTGTGCAGATTGAAGAAAAGCTTATATGGCCTCAAGCAAGCTCCTAGGTAATGGTATTTGAAATTTGACAGGTTTATGACTGAGCATGGCTATAGTAGGTGTCAATCTAACCATTGTGTGTATTTCAAGAGATTTGATAATGGTAGATATATTATTCTATTGTTGTATGTAGATGATATGCTGGTTGCAGGATCACACATGCATGATATCTCTGAGCTTAAGGTGAAATTAGCTCAAACGTTTGCTATGAAGGATTTGGGAGCAGCAAAGAAAATCCTTGGCATGAGCATCAAGAGAGACAGGAAAAATCACAGGTTGATATTGTCTCAAGAAGATTATGTGGACAAGGTGTTGAAACGGTTCAATATGCAGGATGCTAAACCGGTAAGCACACCTTTGGCTGGACATTTTAAGTTGAGTAAAGAACAATGTCCTAATTCACATGATGAATTAGAGTACATGAGTAAGGTTCCATATTCTTCCACAGTAGGGAGTTTGATGTATGCAATGGTGTGTACTAGACCAGATATTGCCCAAGCAGTGGGAGTTGTAAGTAAGTATATGGCCAATCCAGGTAAGGAACATTGGAAAGCAGTTCAGTAGATCCTTAGATATTTGAGAGGAACCAATAGTAGGCACTTGTGCTATGGAGGTTCAGATACTTCTCTACATGGTTATGTAGATTCAGATATGGCAGGTGATTTGGATGGCAGGAGGAACACTATAGGTTATGTTTTCACTATAGGTGGAATGACGGTTAGCTGGATATCTAAGTTGCAGAAGGTTGTTGCCTTGTCAACTACAGAAGCAGAGTATATTGCAGCCACAAAAGCTAGCAAAGAGATGATATGGATGACACTGTTCATGGAAGAGCTTGGAAGGGAGCATGGAAATTTCAGATTGTATAGTGACAATCAGAGCGCAATCCATTTGGCTAAGAATTCAGCCTTTCATTCAAAAACCAAGGACATACAGCTAAGGTACCATTTCATATGGTAGGTATTAGAAGATGGTGATTTGAAGCTGGAGAAGATCCATATAGATAGGAATCCTGATGATATGTTAACCAAGCTAGTTATAAAGGAGAAGTTAAATCTTCATTCAACTTCTATTGGTCTTCATGATTGAGTTGAAGATGGAGGAGCTAGAAGATGTTGCTGTACAGGTACTGGTGCAACTGTTTATCTCCAAGTGGGAGATTGTTAAGGTGTGGAGCCTAAAAGCTTCACATATGAGCACATTACAAAGTTACAGGTTTACATAGTCACCAGTGTCAGTCAGGAGTGATCGACGTCGGGCCGGTGCAGTTGCAGAGACGTCAGCATCGGTAGAGGATCGGCCGACGTCCATCACAAGTAAGCAGTCAGGAATCGGTGTCAGTTACCTATGCGTCCAGAATGCTATTTTCGAGGACAGAAGTGAGTGTTTGCATGATGAGTTTAAGTCTTAGTCTTAAGTTCGCATTTCTATTATTAGTAAGATTGTTTTTAGAGCCCTTGTTCAAGAGGCTTAACTGTTGGTTGTAAGTGCATGCTCAAGTTTCCTAATTCTATATGTAGAATTAGATCTTCTTAGCTTAGTGTGATTATTCTAGTAGTTCATTGTATGTGAATGTTGAAGAATAGTACAGAGTTGTATCAATCTAGGTTGTTGGAATTGATTGTACTTGAGAGAAAGAGCTCTTAAGGGATAGAGATCTAGAGAGAGATCTTGTGCATCTGAGAGAGGTGTGGAAGAAAGAAGTTTCTTCAATTGTATTCCTTTTGTAAAGAGTTGTAATACAAGTTTTTAGGGTGGTTTCTTGTATCTCTTATTTTTGCTATTATCTAATTCTAGTTACTTGTCTATCTGATTTAATTCCACAATTTATTGCTTTCATAAGTGTAATCATATTGTTGGTTGATCCCCAACAAGATGGAACCCCTACCTTACACGAGACTATAGAAGAGTTATTTTACTTGACAAAGAAATGGAAACTAAAATATGAGTACCTAAACTATTTGGATATACAAACAATGATGAGGAAATTGTTTAGGATCCTGAGTTAGTGTTAATTCATCTTTTGAGCTTACTGAGAATTTTATTAAAGGCATGGATAAAAGGTGAGTAAACTTGAAACTAAAACTAAATATATTGTTCTTGATAATGTTGTAAATAATGTTGAAAAGGCTTTGAATTCACAATTTGAATCACTTAAAAAGGTTCATTAGTTTGAGTTCATAAATGATGATTTGTAACAAAATGAACATATTTATTTGGGTCAAATTAAAAAAAGGATAAAAAAATTACATAATATTTCCATTGTGGTAAGTAAAGGAATGGTACTAGGAATTAAAATTGTGACTTATTTTATGTGATATTTTATCAAAGTTTTTAAAGTTCACATGAGATCTTCTTAGGAATAATGGCATAGAGATATGTGAACTATAATGACCTCTATCATTGATTTTACAAATAAAACTTTAGAAATGGTTAAGAAGGATCATATACCTTCCTCTTTTCTTCCAAATTAGGCTCATTTTTTCCACAGAGTTCATAGGTCACCTAACTAAATTAATAACTTTCAGGAATAAATTTGTTAATGAAAATAGAGGATAAAGTAAAGAAATGATTGATTTGATCACTTTTTTGACAAATAAAAATAAAATAGTTTCTAAAGTTGGTTAAAATATTGAAACTCCACTTTTACATCATGAAACTTTATTCACACAAATAAAACTATTATTCAAGCTTCCTATTATTAATATTTCACAAATATATCAAGATACTTGAATTGATCCTTAACACTCCAAAATCATTAAACATTCACTTCTGTAGCTGGTGATAATTCTTTAAGTGACTTGATGGTTCAAGGATATTTTTTCCATATGATTTATTTTCTTTAATATTATTCATGAATTAGTTATAATTCCCATTTTAGAATTGAAACTTTTATTTTTTTCATGCAGACTCTACTTTTCAAGATGAAGAAGTACCCATATTTTATATAAAAAAATTGTTTAAATTTTTATTAGATATAAATAATTTGAAGACAAGGTTACACTTAGAAATGTTTTGGAATTTTTTTGAATTATCTATCTTTGGTTTTGTTAAATATTAATTAATTTTGTATATATATATATATATATATATATATTTATCTAAAGTGGATCACTGTATGTGATTCCCATGTTCATTATAAATAAATTAGATCAAGTTATTGATTGGATTAGATTTTTCTATGGTCAATCTTTATTTTTATCATATTAAATATGGTTGAATGTGATTTTTATACTATTCATTATGTTTAATTATCTTTCAAAGTGATGCTAAAAAAATTATTCATAATTAATTAATCCGTAGAATCCCAATTATAATTATTCAAATATATGTAATAACTGAGTAGATATTAGTCTAATACATATAATTAATCTCAATATGTGTTTTTTTGGTTAACATATATTACTAAGATATCACAAAACATATATATTACCCCATCGCTATTTATTTTTAATGTTTATTTATCAAAATTTCTTCATGAACAACAACATCATTATGAATATCCACCTTTAGTTTAATTGTGTGTGTGTGTTTTTTTTTATAGTAAGGATAACTTATTCATAGTGTAAATTCTAAGGTGGGTTTTAAACCATTGTTCAACCAATATATTACACCATGTAATTACTCATAAAACTAAATGTCTAAAACTAATTCCCTAGATTAATTTTTTGATCCTAAAATAAGAGGGTAAAAACCCATCATCCTATTGGTTGAGTCATAAACTCACATTAATAAGTTATCTATAACTATAAGGAAGGCCATAAAACCCTATCTTGAGGTTAATATTATATAATTTTTTTGACAAAACAAAAATATTGAAAAAACATGGGCATCCCTCCATGATTCACTATGTCTAATTCTAAATCTGGCCTATTACTAATTCAACTCTTACTAATACAATTTTTACCTAGGTATGATAAGGTTAGGCCCATAATCTCTATGACTAATACAAGTTCCTTGACTAATTTAAATCCCCACCTATTTAGACCCACTACCTAGTTAGGAGATATTCATGACCTACTTAGAAACACTGAGAGGTATATTCCTAAGTTTACACCTAAATGAGGATGAACCATAAAAGAGATATAACAACATATCTAATTTTAGAATATTAAATGTGGGAAATGAAGAAGTCACATGCATATTGTTCTTGTTCACTTTTTTAAGATGCCACATATGACTGGTTTTTAAACTTACTTGAGAATTCTATGATTTTTAGTTAGAATATATTATTATAAGACATATTTTTAGTCTAAATTGACCCCAATTTCTATATCAACAATTTTATAACATGCAAATAGAATCTAATGAGCCAATCAGGCATTTAATGTGAGGTTTTAGAATATTTATAGTCATGTAGTAGTGTTATATATACCTAATTGTTCATTATCCCTATAAATTCATAAGAAATCCCTTGATCCCATAATAATATTATTCATCGTTAGATACAAAACCATGATTTATTTTCCAATGGATTATGTTGAGGTCATTAATTTATAAAAAACAATTAAAATCTCAATGAAACATGCTTACAACCATCTATTATGTTAACCAAAACATCCCAACATTAAACCCTATTATAAAACATTAATCATAATGCTCAAGTGATGAATCCTACATCCATATTGAATCCACTACCACTAATACATGCATCCCCAAATAAAAACTTGGGTTTCCTTGGTAATTTAATGATAAATAGAAAAATAAAATAAAATTAGACCTTAGTACCTAGTCAATAATAATTGATATTTACCACAATATTAGAAAAAGGTAAAATTGATGTGATATAATGCATGGTCAAAAACTTACCAATGATTTTATGACTATCCAAAATAAATTTGGTAGCACTAGTAGATACAACACAAATTGGAATTACATATATCATAGTTATAACCATCGAGTCAAATATCCCAATAATCTCACGCCACTATAAAATTGACTCCTTGATATCACTATCTATAAATTGGTTTTTCCCAATTGGTGTGAAGTATATAGTAATACCCAACAAAATTAACTATATTGTGTTGATTTGTGTAACACTTTTGAAATACAACACTAAAATTTATGGTAAACTATGTAATAATTTTTAAAGCTCAACATTTAAGATCATCTTCTATGATCTTTCATTAAGAGAAAGAAACATATGTGGAACAATATGTCTTGACACCCCTTAAAATATAAATGAAAATAACTATTACAAAGAGTTTATTAAAAAAAAAAAAATTACAAGATACTAAAAATGAAAAAAATTGTCATGTAATAAAGAAACTAGAAAAAAGGAAATTTTGCTTAGGTGCATTAATATTTGAGGATAAAAATATTAAGTATAACATTTTAAATTATCACTATTATATAAACCTATAATTAAATCTAAAAATATTTAAATTAAAATAAATTCTTTAGATTAAATAAGAAATCCAAACTGAATAATTCTATGATATGAAATAAATCCCTTGATCCCATAATAGTATTATTCATCGTTAGATACAACACCATGATTTATTTTCCAATGGATTATGTTGAGGTCATTAATTTATAAAAAACAATTAAAATCTCAATGAAACATCCTTACAACCACCTATTATGTTAACCAAAACATCCCAACATTAAACCCTATTATAAAACATTAATCATAATGCTCAAGTGATGAATCCTACATCCATATTGAATCTACTACCACTAATACATGCATCCCCAAATAAAAACATGGGTTTCCTTGGTAATTTAATGATAAATAGAAAAATAAAATAAAATTAGACCTTAGTACCTAGTCAATAATAATTGATATTTACCACAATATTAGAAAAAAGGTGAAATTGATGTGATATAATGCATGGTCAAAAACTTACCAATGATTTTATGACTATCCAAAATAAATTTGGTAACACTAGTAGATACAACACAAATTGGAATTACATATATCATAGTTATAACCATCCAGTCAAATATCCCAATAATCTCACGCCATTATAAAATTGACTCCTTGATATCCCTATTTATAAATTGGATTTTCCCAATTGGTGTGAAGTATATAGTAATGCCCAACAAAATTAACAATATTGTGTTGATTTGTGTAACACTTTTGAAATACAACACTAAAATTTATGGTAAACTATGTAATAATTTTTAAAGCTCAACATTTAAGATCATCTTCTATGATCTTTCATTAAGAGAAAGAAACATATGTGGAACAATATGTCTTGACACCCCTTAAAATATAAAGGAAAATAACTATTACAAAGAGTTTATTAAAAAAAATATTTTTTACAAGATACTAAAAATGAAAAAAATTGTCATGTAATAAAGAAACTAGAAAAAAGGAAATTTTGCTTAGGTGCATTAATATTTGAGGATAAAAATACTAAGTATAACATTTTAAATTATCACTATTATATAAAACTATAATTAAATCTAAAAATATTTAAATTAAAATAAATTCTTTAGATTAAATAAGAAATCCAAACCAAATAATTCTATGATATGAAAGAAATCCCTTGATCCCATAATAATATTTTCATTGTTAGATACAAAACCATGATTTATTTTCCAATGGATTATGTTGAGGTCATTAATTTATAAAAAACAATTAAAATCTCAATGAAACATCCTTACAACCATCTATTATGTTAACCAAAACATCCCAACATTAAACCCTATTATAAAACATTAATCATAATGCTCAAGTGATGAATACTACATCCATATTGAATCCACTACCACTAATACATGCATCCCCAAATAAAAACTTGGGTTTCCTTGGTAATTTAATGATAAATAGATAAATAAAATAAAATTAGACCTTAGTACCTAGTCAATAATAATTGATATTTACCACAATATTAGAAAAAAGGTGAAATTGATGTGATATAATGCATGGTCAAAAACTTACCAATGATTTTATGACTATCCAAAATAAATTTGGTAGCATTAGTAGATACAACACAAATTGGAATTACATATATCATAGTTATAACCATCCAGTCAAATATCCCAATAATCTCACGCCATTATAAAATTGACTCCTTGATATCACTATTTATAAATTGGCTTTTCCCAATTGGTGTGAAGTATATAGTAATTCCCAACAAAATTAACTATATTGTGTTGATTTGTGTAACACTTTTGAAATACAACACTAAAATTTATGGTAAACTATGTGATAATTTTTAAAGCTCAACATTTAAGATCATCTTCTATGATCTTTCATTAAGAGAAAGAAACATATGTGGAACAATATGTCTTGACACCCCTTAAAATATAAATGAAAATAACTATTACAAAGAGTTTATAAAAAAAAAAATTTTTTTACAACAAGATACTAAAAATGAAAAAAATTGTCATGTAATAAAGAAACTAGAAAAGGAAATTTTGCTTAGGTGCATTAATATTTGAGGATAAAAATATTAAGTATAACATTTTAAATTATCACTATTATATAAACCTATAATTAAATCTAAAAATATTTAAATTAAAATAAATTCTTTAGATTAAATAAGAAATCCAAACCAAATAATTCTATGATATGAAATAAGTTGATGTCTTCATTAAACAAATAATTAATTATTGATAAATTATTATTATGGTGATGAATATCCATAGTGATACTATTATTAAATACCTATTAGTATGTATATATTCTTTAGAAATGATAAAATTAGTGTGGTGGTCAAATTAGACACCAAAAATATTAATAATAATATTACATTATACACACATTACTTAATAATAAAATTGAGGAACTTTTAAAAAGAAGTCATATAAAAGAAGCTATATAATAACCTAAACAAACTAATAAAATCACAAAAAAAAAATAAAGACATGCAAAGAGATCAAACATAAAATATCCTGATCAATGATAGAGGAAAACTAAAGATGAAACATTAACCCTTATAAACCATAGGCTTCCACACATGACTGATCCCTAGCCCTTCATCCTTATTTAAATTATTAGGTTGTTTCAAGATTTTATTAGCCTCCCTTATATTATGTTTTTGTAAGTGATCCTATCAAATAATGACTTTGGCTTCTTCTATGTTAATAACATGCTTAGTCTTGAAAAAAAGTTCAACAAGAGCTAATTTTTCTTTTCTTTCATGATAAATATCAGCTGCATGTTCCTTAATTATAGTATAGATAGACCTTATTATCTACCCTAATTATAGGATACCACAAAATTAATCACCATTCTAGACTCCACTTTGAAATCTAGGGTCCATATGGTCCTTATCAAACCTTAAAGTCATACACAACTTATTAATAGGAAGGAAAGTGGAGATGATATTATGGCACTTGAGGATTTTATATAACTTGTTAGAAATGTCTTTAACATAAGTTAAACAAATCCACTTGACCTTTCCTAAGGAATAATTAACTTTAATTCTATTCAAGTTAGATGATATGTGTTCTTACCCTTTTAATATGGATTACTTATAGATACCATTTACTTTAGGGTATGAGCCACAAAAGTTTGACAAATACAATGGGAAAGGTGACCCCAAAACCCATCTAATAGAATTCTTTGTCACATTCTAACCAGTAGCTTATAGTGACATTTATCTTCTATTGTTATTTCCATGAAGCTTAATAGGGCAAGCATTGGAATGGTTCCTAAAGTTGCCCAAGAACTTAGTATCTAATTTTGATTATATTTTGGACAAGTTCATACAACACTTCTCTTATAATATCAAACATGATATTTCATTGGTAGACTTAGCATAGGTGAAAAAAAAAGTTAGTGAAAGCTTTGAAAGATATTTTTAGTGATCAAGATCCCTTTTAAGCTGACTCACCCATAGTATACCAGATAAATAACTAGTCGTTATGTTTACCAAAAATCTACATAGTGAGATATCTTATAATTTGGAGTTACAATGTATACACACATTCAAAGAGATCATTGACAATTTTTTTTAATTGAAATATCCCTCATTAACAAAGAGACCATTAAGCTAGCCTCATCAAATCA
This sequence comes from Torreya grandis, assembly GCA_037957365.1. Lineage (NCBI taxonomy): Eukaryota > Viridiplantae > Streptophyta > Pinopsida > Cupressales > Taxaceae > Torreya > Torreya grandis. The sequence continues at coordinate 1,241,257 of JARHVA010002066.1, read as the reverse complement.
AAATCCAAACAAAAATTAGAATAATAGCCAAAATCAAAATCCAGTCCAAGCACAAGCATCACAATAAACCCAGGCCAATAATTATGACAAACCCAAGTAATTCAATCATAACAAGAATGTTTTTAGTAATGGAGTAACAAAGTTTTGACATGTTCAAATAGTGTAAACACCATTTGCATAGCCTACGCTATAACACATACCTCCTAACCAATAACCTCTTCAATAAATGTAGAAGAATAGAATAGCCCAACTAGTACAATAAATGAAACAAATGCAATAAATGCATTTGTAAAACCCTCCTCCAAGAAGAAATATTCCAACTTGACATGTTTTTAGCAACCTTGGAGAGCCTATTGACACTATGTTTCACAAACTTACTACAGCTGATTTGATCAGATGACCTATCTTGAAAGGGAAAATTCCCAAGGGTGCTAACATTTTAGACCAGTACATGCTAAATGAATTTTAAAAATATCTAGTCAATGGCCACAATTTACAATGAGGTGTGCAAATCAAACATGTGATTAATAATATGATAAAAAATAGAGAGATATCATTTAATCATGGAGCTTTCACATCTAATCAAAACCTTGGCATTTATCAAAATCTATTTCATCAACTTAATAACTAATAATATCTAACAACAGTGGCTAGTGAAACATTAACAACAACATAATCAATAACCAAGGTTGAATCAATAAAAAAATTAATATAACCAACAACAAAACCAAAAACATCAAAACAGTGGACAAAACCAAGGTCAGAATAGTGCAAATGACCAACATATTTACCTATAATTACACATGATTATAAATCAATTGTAGGACATATTGTAGGAGGTCACATTAATACCATTTTAATTAATCTAAGACCAAGTACCAATTAGACAAGGCCATTGCTAATAATTCTCAATCAACCAACTTATGCTAGTAATACTTACTTGACCTAGGATCGCACATAGGTGAACTAAAAAGTAGTGATTCCCATGTTTAGACCTTACACTGATAGCTTCTCATTAGCTTGTGACTACTCACAAGTGCATCAATAACCAATACTTATCCTATCTCGTCCTCCTCCACCATCATTTGTTAACAACACCAATTTTATGCCTAATCCCAATTATGTAATCATAACTCAGTAGTCAAGGATTACCATACTAGGCCCATAACCATCTACCACTTTGTCCATCATCTAACCAACAATTCTACCTCATAACAAGACATCTCCTATTATCTCAAAAAATATGTTTGACATTATGGAATAATTAAAAAAGACACTAGCAAAAATATTCATTTTAGATTTTTTTTGCGTATGTCTACTATCCAAAAAAAACATCTTGATTGAATTCCTTAGCCAATCCAAAGTCCCAAATGGCATATCTCTTGAAAATTTTCAATATTTGGTTGGAAACCTCACTCTAAGCCAACAAATAACCTTTAATTAAAGTGATATGTTATCCCTTGGCCCACTTCATAATAACCCATTATACTTTGAGGTCTATATAATGAGGCACAAAGTAAAATGTGTCCTCATAGATAATGGATCAGGCCTAAATATTATGTGTCTAAATCTCATCAAGTTTTTGGGTACACAACAATAGATCTTCAATTCAATATAATCAAAATCAAAGCCTATGATAATGAAGAATGTGAATCATAAGACACCATTAGCTTGCCAATTATCATTGGGCCCTTGAACCATGATACACTTTTCCATGTGTTAGATCTCAACTTGTCATAGAACATGATTTTTAGAAGACCTTAGATACATGAGATTTGTGTAATCCCATCGACATTGCACTAGTGTATCAAGTTACTTCATTCAAGAATGGAGGTGACTATTTTAGGAGATTTACATCTATATGAGCATTGTAAACATTTAGAGGTTGAGTTTAAGAGATATAACTACCATTTTTGCATGAATCTAGACACCAAAAAGGAAAAAGGAAAGCAATAATTGTTAATTTACTAGAGGCTAGCTACGTTGACCCTAATACCCTTGATTCCCTTTCATGTATGCCACCTCCTAAAATGTCTAATCATCTCATCATTTTAGATAATGACCTAGGAGAATACTTGACCCATGAAACCTTTCACATTATAAAACTTCCATAAAACCCTAAGTCCTTTGGAAGACCAAAATACAAACCACTCATTCAATGGCAAAGAAAGGGCAAAGGCCAAATACATAGTCCAACACCTATCACTTTCATATTGGCCTTTAGGAAATAAAAATACCCCCTCAAAGGAGATAAATCATGGTTATATAATGACAAATTGGTTGATTATTACAAAAATTCCAAACATCCTATTCCTAATTGGATTATGGAAAAACAATACTATGAAGGAAAAGGCCTCGAACCAAATCAATAGGAACAATTGAGCCAATTTCAATGACTAAGTACAAAGGAACTTATGGACTTGGATTTAAATTGCATGGGGGTGACCCCATGTATCTTATTCAAGTTTCATCACCAATGACTATTGATGATTATTTTGATAGTGAAGCAAAGTATGATCATCGGCCATTCAATGACCTAAACCCTACCAATTTTTTTGAAAATACTACCATTTTCACCCTTCAACCAGTCATTCATCATAATCCACTACCATTATATTATCCCCAACTAATATACTAGGGCCAATAAGAATCCAATGTGTTAGTTGATGAGTTTTAGAATGATGAGGCCTTTTATGATTTTCTAGGCCTTAGGGATAATGTTCCATTAGGAAACCATAAAAAAGGGTTCTCAATCAAGTTGGAACTTGAAGCCTATTTTGGAGAGTGGGTGAACACCCTTATCCAAAAACAAACAAATAAAATATTGAGGTCCAAAAGTGAAAACCTTTTTGAGGTGCTTTCAAACCAAGGAAAGAGTAAAGATAAAGGTTGGTCTAGAGGTGAAAACTTGTTTCAAGTGCCACTAGACAGGGGTGTTCAACTTTCTTCAAGTATAGACCAAGAGACCACCAATGATAAGCTTTTTATCCCATCATTTAGGATACCAACAATGATGAACTTGCCGATGAGGTTGAATTCAATCTAGAAGAACAATAACCTTTTGACCACATCATTCAAGATTTACCAACAACATTTTTTACATGGCCATCCATCCCATTGGGGGGTTTTGATTCATCATGTATAGGAGAACATGAATAACCAATCCTAATAGAGGACTATAACATTGCCAAGTAGTTCAAATATTTGCTCATTATTCTTGAAGACAGTTTGACCCATCTAGTGGAAGATACTTCAGAGGTAAACATAGGGTATCTAGATGACTCAAAATGGATAAAATTAGGCATGTCCCTAACTAAGGAGGAGCATAAAGTCCTTAGATCCATTTTGAGATTGATTATATATATATATATGTGTGTGTGTGTATATATATATGTATATATATATACATATACATATATATATACATATATACATATATCCCTTTTGAGATTGATTATATATATATATGTATATATATATATATGTATATATATATACATCTACATATATACATATATATATATATATATATACATATATATATATATATACATATGTATATATACATATATATATATATATATATATATATATATATATATATATATATTCACATGGGCCTATTATAACATACCTAGTTTGACCTTGCCTTGGTTGTTCACCACCTTGTGGTACATCTTGATGCCAAGCCTGTGAAATAAAAGTTATGTAAAATGCATCCTTGCATTGCTATATTAGTCAAGAAGGAGTTATAAAATCTCTTATAAGTGAGATGTATTAGTCCAATTAACTATTTTGAATGGATTTCCAATATAATACTGATCAATAAAAATCGAAAAGGAATCATAATTTGTACTAATTTTAGGGACATTAATAAATATTGACCAAAGGATGACTTTTCATTACCAAACATTGACATGATAATTGAATCCACAATGGGTTATGAGATGCTTTCACTGATGGATAGATTCTTAGGGTATAATTAAATCACAATATCACCAAAAGACCATCATAAAATAGTGTTCACCACTCCATGGGGAACATTCTATTATGAGGTTATGCCATTTGATATCAATAATATAGGGGCCACCTATCAAAGAACCATGATAGTTATATTTCATGGTATGATGCATGACATTGTTGAATATTATGTTGATGACATACTAAGCAAATCAAAGACTAGGGTCAATCATCCAATAACATTGAGGAGGATATTTAAATGACTGTATGAATACAAAGTTAGGCTCAACCCTAAGAAATGTTTTTTTGGAGTTACTTCAATAAAATTTCATGGATTCATTATGTCTCACTGAGGCATTGAAGTTGATCCAACCAAAGTATGAACCATAACAAAGATGCCACCACTGATCAATTTAAATAACTCCATTGTTTATAGGGCAAGATCTAATCTATTAGATGCTTCATATCTCAATTAGCTGACAAGTGTCATCCTTTCACAAATATTTTTAAGAAAGGTGTCACATTTTTTTGGGATAATGATTGTTAGAAAGATTTTTAATAGCTAAAATACTATCTTGTAAATCCACCACTTTTATTACCTCTAATACTAGGAAAACCATTCCTTTTATATCTATCAGCCATAAACAATACCCTAGGAGAGCTTTTAGATCAACATGATGAAAATGGAAAGGAGCATGCCATGTACTATCTAAGATGTACACTGGTCACATATGAACACATTTATATGCCCATTGAAAAAGCCTATTTAGCTATAGTCTTCATAGTTTAGAAATTATGCCATTACATGTTGAATAATAAGACCATGATCATTTCAAAAGTAAAACCCCTCAAGTATCTACTATCTAAAACAACTTCACAAGGCTATATGTCCATGTGGATCATGATTTTTAGTGAGTTTGAGATAAAATATATGAACCAAAAATCCATTAATGGGAAAGTTCTTACAGATCAACTTGTTGAAGCACCCCTTGCAGATACAAATCCATTAACATTCCAATTTCCTAAAAAATCCATTATGACCATCATGGAAACACCTATTGAGGAGTAGCACTGGAATTTATATTTTGATGGTTCATTTATAACACATGGATTAGGGGTAGGTCTTTTGTTTATCACACCATAGGGGGATCTAATCCCTAAGTCATTTAGAATCAGATTTCCTTGTACTAACAACAAGGACAAATATTAAGCACTCATTACAAGGATTCAATAGGTAGTACAATGGAATATAACACATATATAGGTTTATGGTGATTCACAATTAATTATCAATTAGGTTACAAACCATTTTTAGACCAAAGATGGAAAGATGGTTCCCTACAAGGCCATGGTCCACACTCTCAAGCAATAGATTATTGATATCTAGTTTGAAAATATACCAAAGGATAGTAATAGAATTAAAGATGCCATGGATACCATTCGGTCACTCATTTGACATAAAAATACAACTAAAGAATATCAATTTCTCATTGAAAATCTACTAGTACTAGTTTATAGACCTTCAACTGTTACAATGATTTGTGATATTATTAGTCCTAACTCTATTTGGTATTAATACCTATACACTTACCTCCATGACCAAATTATACCATAAAACTTATCCCATAAACATTCCTAATCCTTCATCCACTATGCCCACCATTATACCTTACTTGGACTAATCCTATACCATCATAGTTTTGATGGAACTTTGCTTTGTTTTTTACCTTTGACAGCATATAAATTATCATTATAGGAAGTTCACAAAGGGGTATGTGGAACCTATACAATTGGGGTAGTCTTATCCAAAAATATCTTGCATACTGAGTAGTGTTAGCCAAAAATGGATGTAGATCTAGCTATATATGTCAAAATATGCCATAAATGACAATGCCATGCCAATATGATACATGCCCTAGCCAAAACTTTGAAACCAATGTTGACACTATGGCCATTTACTACATGGGGCCTCAATTTCATTGGGAAGATAAACCCCACCTAATCTAATGGCCATAAACATATCCTTACTACCACCAAATATTTCACTAAGTGAGTTGAAACTATACCTCTCACGTGATTGGAAAGCAAATTTATGAATTCATATTAAACCATCTCATTTACCATTATGACATTCCATTTGACATTATATCTAATAATGGTGGATCATTCAATAATAAGTATGTTGCATCACTATGTACTAAATATAAGATCACCCAACATTTTTATATGGCATATTAACCTTAAGGTAATGGCCAAACTGAAGCATCAAATAAAACCATTGTCAACATCCTTAAGAATATTATCAATGATGATGTTTTTGATTAGAACCTTCATATATTTTGAGCCCTCTAAGCATACTATACGAATCATTGCACTCCTATAAGTCCCAATCTATACTCACTTGTTTATGGCACTGAGGATATTCTTCCCATTGAGGTTGAGTTACCTTCTTTATGCATCTCTCTAAAGCATGTCCTAGATGATGAAGACTATCGATTAGCTTACCTACAAGAGGTGGAGTTACTTGATGAGAAATTCTTGGCCATATTAAACCACTTACAAACATATCATAACCAAATCTGTGGCTAATAAAATTAGCACATGCAACATAGAGAATTTTATCTTGGTGATCTTATCCTTAAAGAGAACAAAAATAATACCATGGCAAAAAAGAAGCATAAAATCAAGTTTAAACCCAATTGGGTAAGTCCTTTCATCATTATTATAGGCTATGATACTAGAGCATATAGGCTCACCACAATAGATGGAGATGAACTTGATGAGCCGATAAACATTATACACCTCAAACATTACTTTACTTGAGTGACTTGGTGTATTATCGATGAGGACTATTTCAAGTTGTACCATATTATTGACTTTCTTCTTTGTACTATACCATTCTACCATTCTATCACTTTTTCATTCTACCATTTCATTATACCATAAATTTTCTATTGACCAACATGTTATGACACTCCTTACCTAACCCATTTGACCTTAGTTCATCCATTGGTTCCACTTTCAACATAAAGATTCAAATCAATTTTAGTAGTTATTTCAATAATTCTAGATAGAGGCAATATTTTGGAGTAGTATGATAGAAGTTTTGGGAATTGTCTCCTTCATTTTTTATTTTGTTCTATATCATGCCTTATTTGTGTGGGCCTAATTATAACCATCTTTGTAAAAATCAATGTCTCACCGATCTTGATACTAATTATAACTACCAATAGGCAAATTAGTGTTATTGATCTATGTCATTATTTCCTAGTTATAACTGCATATGGGCAAACTAGGGGTAATAATTTTTTATTGTGCCTTGACATACCAACTATCCATTTCTATTTCATATTTTTCCATCATACCAACTATTCCTATTTTATTTGAATTAAATGCTACACTAGTCAAACTCCTCCACTACAATGTGGAACTAATATGACTTAGGGACATTTTGGGACTATGTGGGTCATGCTTTATTTATGTTGAGGTTAGATCAATCCACATTTGCTATCATGATCTCACCATTTTGAGAGCAACCATTTAAAGTTATAATGATATCACCATTTTGTGAGGAACCTAAACAATGCTCTCACCATTTTATGAGTATCCTTTGAAGTTTTACACACTCACCATTTTATGATCTTAGACCATTTAGTATCTCATCATTATTGATCAAGTTGAGATACTCCAAAATTACAAAAACATTTGTAAAACCATTTAGAAGAACCAAACACATTGACCACTTCTTTTCCTTAAAGATTTTGGGAACCCTCACTAAGTCACAAGAAATCACTTGTCATTTAGTTTCCCCATTTTTTTTGGAATTTTATCCCATGCACTTTCAATTTTTAAAGATCATTCCTATATTATTATATCACATCAATCATGTTTTATTTATCATCATTTTCTTTTATCTCATTTCCTAGGAGAACTACATTTGGCCTAAAGTTTTTATTAGATATAATGTCCACAAAACTATGTAGGTAGAATTTACTTGCTTAGTGCATATAGAGATAACTCAGCCACCCCCTTATTTTTATTTTATTCCCCCATCTTGTTTATTTTTAAAGATTTTTCCTATTTTCTAGGGGCAATTTTCATCATCTTATTTATTTGTTTGTTTGTTATTTTTGTGCTTGTTCATTTTCTTTCACTATTGTTGCCTCACTTTAGTCTATGTGTGTTCATTGGGTGATTCCTTACATGTATTAGTCTTGAATCCATCCATATTCAAACTTTGACATTTTCATCATGGTTTTTATCATTAATGCATTATTTACAATTGAGTATTGGATAAGGAGTTGATCCTTATGTATATTTCATCCAAGTCCTCATAGTGTTCTATCATGATGCCTACCATCACGTGTTATATCAGAAATTAGATTCAACAAGTCTACATCGCAATAAATTAATGATATATCTCCTTGGCACTAGTACTATTCTTGATATGATCCCAATCATATCCTACATAGAGTAATTAAACATAAAAAAAATTATCCCTTTGTTAGTTTGAATGGGAATCTCCCTACTAGTAGGTTGCTCAAATTCATATTTCTCCTCTGTGCCACTTTGTTATCATCATCCATATTATGTTTTCCACTATAAGGGTATAATGCTTATAACTACCTTTGAGAAAATCATTATATACCATCCCACTTTCATTTACCAATGATTCTAACTACCTATGGGTAAATCATTGGGTTCCCATCTAATTGAAGGTTAATGATTACAACCACCTTTGGGCAAATCATTCTCCTTCTTCTACCCAATTGGAGCATGTTCTCTTATCCTATGTTGATGATTATAACCACCTCTAATAAAATCATCATGTTTGTCTACCCCCTAGGGTAGCTTCATATTCTAAGTGATTATAACTACCTATGGGTAAATCAATCTTTTCCACCCCATTTTTCATCCTTTTGGTCCAATCTTATCCTCTTTTTGAGGGACTAATTGTTGACCCCTTTACTAATCATTACCTTGAGTGGGAACATATAGCTCATCCATTGTCATTAAATTTAGAGGCATGCACGAACTTTTTATTATTTGAAAATATGTTACTATGCCTATATCTTATAATGCATTCTCAAACATGGGAAAATTGTAGACACCTAAAAGTGGCCAACAATGACTTTTGACCAAGCTTTCGACCAAATTCTACCAAACATCACAATTTGGGATAAAACCAATAAAATGTGCTAAATGGTTCAAACTTATCATATACAAGTTCCACTTTAGGCTAAAGTATCCTTAAACAAGGCAACATACTTTATGTGATTATTATTTATTTCCAAATCATTTTGAGCCAAAATGCCAAAAATACAATTTGATGCTCTAAACTACTAAATTCCCCTAATTTAGAAGCACATGACATGTGCATGTGTTATTTTATGTTGACAAAATCATAAATGGGATATTGGTCTATATGTAACTAACATCATCTTCTAATTCCACTTTAGTCAAAATTTGACCCAATATTATGACATCTAGACCCGTTTGATTAATTTGTGCACCAATTTCCAAATAATTGCACTAAAATTGTTTAATCTTACTTAGGAAAATTAAACCAAATTATGATCTTAAGTAAGAATTCTATGGAACTTATTTAATATTTATTTACTATAAATTTCTTTCTAATATTTACATCATCATGTGACATCATTTTTTGAGGTGGCATGCATAGGCCATAAATACAACAAATATTAGATTAAGCCCTCCCATGCCTCATTAATGCCCCTTATTCCCAAATTATGATGAGGATATTTATGGATTTTATTTATATAATTAGATTAATTCATGACCACAGATATCCTATCCCATTTATAAAATCTATAAATAGAAGGCCTCACACTCATAATTTTAATCTCTCATAATCCAAAGTTATCATGCACAAATGATTTAAAAGTTATTTTTATATAGTGTTATTACACTAAAATATTGAGTCAAAATTCACAAGCCAAAGCCACAAATCCAATGATGCTAAAGAGATAAAGAGATAGCCAAGATCCATTACCACAGACTTATTGAGCACAATCTAAGCAAGCCAACAAATAGGTCTCTTGGAGCATTCAAGGAAGGTAAGAAAGTTTCTTTTATTGCATTTTAGTTGTACTTTATCAATGTTTTTTCTTCACTAATCTCCCCCTAAGATCTAGGCTTAAGGTTTTAGTTCATTTGTGTGTTTTTGGATTTGTTTTCATCTACTAACATGATACTAATCTCCCCTTATTAGATTCCCATGTTCACATATATAATACAAAGGATTGCCTATATCTTGAATTATTAAGGGAATACACATGAATTTTATGTTAATTCAATGATTGAATGGATTTGTATAAACATTATGTGTATTTTTTGTTTTGAAATGAGTTTAGAGTTTTGATATGTATATATGGACTATGTACCTTATTTTACTAAACTATGAGATAAATATGGACTATGTATATTTATTATACAAAATTGTGAAATTATATGCATATGAATTTTTGTTATTCAAAAAATAAAAATATATGGACTGTATATATATATATATATATATATATATATATATATATATATATATATATATTATTCAAAAAAATGTATACACACACACATGAATTATGTAATTTAGTAATAATGACTGAATTACATAGTTTGTGTGTGTGTGTGTGTGTGTGTGTGTATATATATATATATATATATATATATATGTATGTATGTATGTATGTATGTATGTATGTATGTATGTAAACACACACACACACACACACACAAAGAGAGAGAGAGAGAGAGAGAGAGAGAGAGAGAGAGAGAGAGAGAGAGAGAGAGAGAGAGAGAGAGAGAGAGAGAGAGAGAGAGAGAGAGAGTACATATGTTTATCAAAAACTAAGAATACATATATGGTACCATGTTTAACTATTTTATAAAACCATGAATCCCATATAAATAGGGACTTTGTGTATACTCATATAAATCATATCTTAACACTCAATTCAAATTATTGAATGTTGTGAGGCAATTGTTATAATCAGTTTGAAATTTTTTAATCATGGATATTAGTGTCAAATTTGATATTGATGTAACTAGGATCTCACATACATAAATATGTAGATCATATGATTTGTATTTTTTTATGTGGATGGATATCTAGTTCAAAATCTGTATAAAAACTAATAATGTATCTATATGCTTAAGAGTTTTTAATATATACTTATAATGCCGATAGGGTCAAACTTGGAATAATACATTTGTTAATGTGTTTAATTTAAGCATAGTCTATATAAGCTTAAATGCTTATAAAGATTATTCAAATGATTATGTGGATCATCATAAATTTGAGTTGAAGTCGACTAGATTTAAATAATACTTGTAAAACTCAAGGGAATTATAAACCTAAAGTTTGAATAAGGGTAGAATATAGGTCTAAATAGTCGATTTATGTTTTTACTTTGTTTTCAACAATTTAGGATAGTATATGCACTTTAATTATTTATAAGGCTGTTAAGGTTGAGCTTGGAATAATACAATTTTTAATGTGTTTAATTTGAGCATAGACTATATAAGTTTAAATGCTTATAAAGACTATGAAAATGATTATGTGGATCATAATGAATTTGAGTTGGATATGACTAGATTTAAATAATACTTATGAAACTTGAGGGAATTATAAACCTATAGTTTAAACAAGTGCAGAATATATGTCTGAATAGTCGATTGATGTTTTTGCTATGTTTTTAATAATTCAAGATAGTATATTAAGTTTAAGACCAAATTTAAGAAAATAAGGTAATAGATTTAATTTGGATTTTACCATAAATGGATCATGACTTGGAAATAAATGAATAGGAATAGGGGTTCATAAAATGTTAAAATTTGGTGATAGATCTTGATTGATATTTTGTGAATAGAATATTGAAGTTAATTTTAGTATGATAAAACATTAATTATGTGTTAGAACATATAAATTATGTGGTACATATTATGCAAGGTGCATAAATATTTGAAATATATCTATCTAATAACTTAGGTACTTGTATACATATAGAGTTTATATTTATACATTAGGATGTGTGCATATAATTATAGTTCATTGACTATTAAATTAAGTCATAGAATCCTGAGGGATAAGACACTATAAATATATGAATACAACATACTAAAAGTATAATAGGTTACATAAATGAAAGACTGATTGCTTATAATTGAGTAATATGTACATAAAAATATCAAACTATGATATTATTATTTATCTTAGAATGTACTACATTTGTATTTACTTACATAAATTAGAAACATATAGTCTAAATATATACTATACCTAGTTGGTATAAACTTTTCTTGTTATGCTTATTATTTATGTGATAAATAATATAGTTAAGATTCATTACATATGTTTGACAGACTAAATGTATGTATCATTGATTATTCATATATTTAGAATGTTTTTATACCTACTAGTAGGAAGTAATTTTTAAAATATATTAGTTATATATAATATTAACCAAATATTGCTTTTTTGGTACTAATTAAGCAGTGAGACAGACTTCACTAGCTTACTTTGCATCACCAATGCTAGATGAAGGTAATCAGATCAAGTGGTGTGTATGAATTTGACTGATCCTAGAGATCAATAACTATTTGAAAAATTTATCCAAAGTAATTTTTAGTTAAGCATTATCATTTCATATGTATGATTTACATGTTTGTGTGATATCATGTTAGAACATATTTTATTTATGGTATACATCATGTATTAGAAATATTACAACATAGGTACTAGCTTGTCTCTCTAGATTCTCACATTATCACTATCTACCCATTCATGAAGGGAGAGCAATTCCCTAATTGAAAGATTATGTAGGAGATCAGTGGTCCATGTTTGATGTGGAAAAACACTCAGATGATGATCTCCCTCCCCACAATAGTACTTACGTAAAGACTACACTTAAGATTATCAGAAATCCTAGAGTTTATGAGAATCATGCTCCATGGAGCCTTGTATTCTATATGTAGTTATGTTATGCTTATGTCATGCTAGTGATCAGTAAATAATAAATGTTACATGTTTGTTTTACGATTAACATACTTAGTGTGTTATACTAGGATCACTAATTAGATTTTCATAGTGTAATCTACTGAAATAATAACATGGAATATAATTTTTAAAAAAATCATGTTATTCTAGTAAATATTAGTGGAGATGTTACATTGTGGCATCAGAGCTGTGATTCAAACTCTATGACTTAATGAGTTTGGTAACATTTTTTTAATCCTTTTATTAACATAAAATGATAATGGTCATAGCTAGAGCATCTAGAGAGGGTCCTTCGAATGCTAATGACAATAACCCTATGTTTGATCCTAACCAATTTACCATTGAGTAAGAAATGAAGTTGGATAAAATTCTTGTAGCCATGAATGATACTAGGGATTGAAGTGTATCCCTAGAATAGGAAATTCATGGACATGAGGAGGAATCCCATTAGGATGTGCCTAAAGATCATCATGATGAATATGAAATCCCTTAAGAGAAAAGACATGATGAAGTGCCTTAGGACATGAGAACATGTGTATTTTTGGAATTGGATAGAGATATGAAAAAGGTGAATCCACCTAAGTTTGATGGAATTGTTATGGGATATGGAGCTAAAGAATGGTTGACTAAGATGGATAAGTATTTAAAGATTTGAAACTAGTTCAAGGTCACCAAAGAAAGTTCTGAAACTTACTAGTTGGATGGAGATGTAGCTATGTGGTGGGCCAATAAAAAGTTGGAAATGAATATTAAATTGACCACCACTAAATGGGAGTAGTTTGTGACACTATTTAGATCACAATGGCTTACATAGTTATACTTTGATCAAAAGTTTATAGATTTTTAGAATCTAAAGCAAAGAGACCTATCATTAAATGAATACTGAGAATAGTTCACCAATATTCTAAAATATGTACCTTAATATCAATAGAATCAAAGGTTCAATATTGGGAAGTTCATCATGAGATTAAAACCTAGATTGGTGTAGATATAGATGTTCATGGACCATCTAACATGGACCAAGTTTTTGAGAAGGAAGTCAAATAGGAATAGAAGTTGAAATATCTTGCTCAAGTTAGAAATAAGTTTAATAAAAAGTTTACAAATTCTAAGTCAAATTTAAAAAATAAGAAATAGAATTAGAGGAGTGGAGACTTCAAGAATGAGTTCATGATTCAAAATATTCTGGTTTAGGTAATAGGAAACTATGTAATGGTTTCAAAATAAGTTTCAAGGGAAACCAATAGTTTGATAGGAAGGGACCACCTGGAGGTTGCTTTATTTATAGAGGTAACCATTGTGTGTATCAGTGTACCCATGATAAGTTGAGTAATAAAGGTTTTGCTCCTCAACAAGGAAAGTCTTAGCAATGTATTCATGTGGTAGTTGATAATGAGGATGCCAAATTTCAAGCTTCACCCATAAAATTGTTAGGTACTTTATTTGAACACCTAGTTTCCATTTTGATATATACAAGGGCTAAAGAATGTTTTATAGCTCTTATAATACTAGATAAGTTATATAGAAAAGTTGGAGTAATGGCAAATGCATGGTTAGTAGAATTTGGGAATGAGTCAAAAGTCAAAGTTGACAAGTGCTTAGTTGAATTAAAGATTAGGTTGCCTAAATTAATAATAGTAATGGATTTTTATGAAGCACCACTAAGGTCATATGATGTGATCCTAGGGGTCAACTAGATTGCAAATCATAAAGCTAAAGTTGACTGCTATCTTAAGAAGGTTGAATGTCTAGATGATTTTAGAAATTAGACACAAATTTAGGGTGAGAAAAGGGAGTTAAGACTAAGGTATATTTATGTAATGTAACTCAGAAATGCATAAGGAAAAGGATGTCAAGAATTTATCATCAAGATAAATGAAATGGATGAATATAAGGAACCATCTATTGAAGATTACCCTTTCCTTAGGAATTTTCATGATGTGTTTCCAAAAGAATTGCTAAGATTTCCTCCTAAACATGAGTTTGATTTCAAATATTACCCTTTCCTTAGGAATTTTCATGATGTGTTTCCAAAAGAATTGCTAAGATTTCCTCCTAAACATGAGTTTGATTTCAAATATTACCCTTTCCTTAGGAATTTTCATGATGTGTTTCCAAAGGAATTACTAGCATTGCCTCCTAAACATGAGTTTGATTTCTTAATTAATATCATACTAAGATTGGAACCTTTGTTTAGGGCACCATATAAAATGATAACCACCAAATTGTTTGAATTGAAGGGTTAACTGTAGGTGTTGTTGTCCAAAGGGTTGACTAGACCAAGTGTGTCACTATGGGGTACAATAGTTGTCTACGTCAAGAATAAGGATGGTACTCTTTGACTTTACATTGATTATATATTTTTGAATAAAGTGACTATCAAAAATATATATCCTCTACCTTGAATATATGATCTTTTTGATCAGATGTGAGGAGCAACAGTCTTTTATAAGATTGATCTTAGGGTAGTATATAACCAACTAAGGATAAAAGATGACGATATTCCAAAGACATTTAAAACTTGATATGGGCACTATGATTTTATAGTTTTACCATTTGGGTTGACAAATGCTCTTGTAATGTTCATGAATCTCATGAACAGTGTGTTCAAAGATTATCTAGACCATTTTGTTTTGGTCTTTTTAGATGACATTCTTATAAATTCTAAAGATGAATAAGAGCATATTCAACATCTATAAAGTTGTGAAAGTTTTTTGGAAGCACAAGTTTTATGATAAGTTGTACAAGTGTGAATTATTCCAAAAGAAAGTATAATATCTAGGACATTTTATATCTATGGATGGTATTTTAGTAGATATAGAAAAGATAAGATCCATTATGGAATGGATGGCACCAAATAATATCCATTAGGTAAGGAGTTTCATGGGATTAATAGGTTATTATAGGAATTTCATTCCAATTTTTTCTAAGATAACTAATCTGATTACCTCTTTACAGTTTAAGAATCAAATTTTAATCTAGTCAGATAAGTTTGAAGTAGCTTTTCAATAATTAAAAAGAAGGCTTACTTCAGCACTAGTGCTAAGAGTTCTTGATCCCAATGGTCAATTTTAAATGATCATAGATGCATTGAGGAATGCAATAGGAGGATTCCTTATGCAAGATAGTTTAGTGGTAGCCTATGAATCAATGAAGCTAAATCCTTATGAGGTGAAATATTCCCCTCATGACCTAGAACTTGCAATTATTATTCATGCTTTGCAAGTTTGGATACATTATTTATTGGGAAAATTATTTGAGCTCAATAATGATAACTTAGGACTCAAGTGCATATTCACCCAACCAAATCTAAATGCTCATCAAAGATGCTAGTTAGAGTTTTTGTCTAACTATGATTTTGATATCAATTATATCAAAATCAAGGAAAATAGAGTAATTGATTCCTTAAGTCATAGGAGGTATATAACAGTCATGGCTACTACTAGGAGTAATTTAAAATATTGAGTGATCAAATTATCACAAGGATATGAATTATATGATTAGGTCAATAAAGCATTGTCAAAGAATGCTTAGAATCCTAGGTATTAATGACACATAATAGAGAATGATGGTCTTTTATGATATAATGGAAGGATGCATGTGCTAGATTAGGAAAATCTAAGGAATAGAGTATTGAAGAAATTTCATAATACTCCATATTTAGGTCATCCATGGGTAACCAATCTTATTGAAGATCTTAGAACACTCTATTTATGTAAGGGAATCAAGAAAGATGCAGTGGATTTTGTGTCATGTTGTTTGGAATGTCAGCAAGTGAAAGCTAAACATGTGCATCTGATTGGATTGATAAATTTGCATTATATATCAAAATGGAATTGGAAGGTGATTAGTATGAAATTTATCGAAGGATTACCATTGTCATTAAATAGGCATGATATGATCTTGATAGTAGTTGACAAACTAATCAAGGTGGCTCATTTTATATTAGGTAATTTGTTAGATGATGCACCTACTCATGTAAAGAGGTTTTTAAATGACATGTATTAGTTACATTGATTCCTAGATAAGATAATTTTGGATCATGATCTGAAGATGACTTCTAGGTTTTGGGTAACTTTGAATTCAAATTTAGATACACAACTAAAATTTAGCACTACATATCACCAAGAGATTAATGGTCAGACTAAGCGAGTTAATAAAGTATTAGAGGATCTTCTTTTTATGTATTTCATAGATCAGAAATATAAGTGGAAATATTATATTTTATTGGTTGAGTTTGATTAAAATAACTCATATGGAACCATTTAAAGTACTATACAAAATAAGGTACATGACAACAATCAGTTGGGACAGGTTAGAAGATAGGGTAGTCTTTGGACCTAAGATACTTTCAAAAATGGAAGATCAAGTTATATTAATTAGGTAGAGATTATTTGAGGCCAATGATTAGTAGAAGATATATGTTTATCTAAAGAGAAAAACTAGGTAGTTTTCATTAGGTGATAAAGTGTTCTTGCCAGTTAAGCCACAAAATAACTTGATTAAATTCAGGAAGTCAATAGAACTTTCATCGAGATATGTGGGGCTCTTCAAGATTTTATAAGTGGTCAATCTTGTAGCTTATAGGATTAAATTTCCACCATCCCTATCCCTTTTGTATAGTGTCTTCAATGTATCTTATCTTAAAACTTATTTAGCTAATCCTTCACATGTGTTGGATTGGAAAGATTTGTAGATTATGGATCCTAGGTTGATCATGGTAGAACCAATTAGAGTAATTGACACTTAAAAACTTCATTTAAGTAATAGAGAAGTGTCATAGTGAAAGGTATTATAGGACCAATACTCTAAGGATAGTTCTACTTGGGAGGACTAGGATGAGTTCTACAATCTATTTCCACATTTGTTTGCTTTATTTGATGCTACATACTATGTTAATGTTATGGTAAATAATGTTTTTTATTCATAACTAGTGTTTGAATAAGTGTCATTGGGATGATGACCAAATTTAGGGGGGAAGGATGTCATATCTTGATTTCTCACTAAGCTAATCTACTTGATTATCCATAGATTATTATTATTTATAAAATGATTAATTACTTTTTAAAAAGCTATAATTCATATGTTATTATGGGATAGTTGTATGTTGATTTGATTACATGATTACATTGCTATGATTTAGTTTTATTGTATATTATTTACATTATGATCATGTTGATTCATTTTTACAATAGTGTTTTATGATATATATATATATATATATATATATATATATATATATATATATATGTATGTATTTATGTATGGTAGATATAATATATGTATATATATATGTATGTATATATATGTATATATATATACATATATATATACATTATTATTCATGAGTTAAATACCTTATTTTCACGGTTGGATGTGGGAGAGTTTCATCCCCCAGAGCATGATGGAGGGAGATCATCATCAGAGAGGATGGCATAGAAATAAGTGTTGGGGGATGATAGAGGAACAACTAGAACCCATGCACACACCACATTAGATAGTACACATTATATACATTATTTAAATTGTTAGTATTGATATGTTTTTAATGTTATATACATTTAAATAATTTATTGTGTGTGTTAGTTGTGTGTAGATAAATTTAATGCTTATATGGTATTAATCTTGTGTGATTACATTATGGATATTATATGTAGATTTAGAGTATAATTTTTTTATATGATTATGTCACTTTAGTGTATTCATGATTGTTAATTATTATAATAACATAAATATACATGAATACTATATGGTTACTACAATCTATAGACTAACCATAATGTCTTTATAATGTTCTAAAACATTACTTGGTTATCATTATGATATCCAATAAATATCATTATATGGCTTAATGCCTTTATATATATATATATATACATACATATATATATATATATACATACATACATACATACATACATACATACATATATACATACATATATATCTATATATATATATGTATGTATGTATGTATGTATATATATATATACACACACACACACACACATAGAGACATACATATACATATATATATATATATACATACATACATACATACATACATATATATATATATATATATATATATATATATATATATATATATATATACATACATACATACATACATATATACACACACATATACATACATATATATATATATACATACATACATACGTACATACATATATATGTATATATATATATATATATGTATGTATATATATATGTATGTATATATATATCAAAAGACATATAACAAAAGACATTGGATAGTCTATATAATTTAGTAATAACAATGATTATGTTGTTATAATACTATAATGTTTGGTATAATAATTGTCTGATTTACCATTATATTAAAAGAATATCATCAACTTTATTTTAGTAACATTTTTATCTAAAGTCATGAGGTTTATTATCTTTTACAATTTATTAAATTTTTTTTATTATTATCCTAAGACTATCCTAAAACTATCCTAAGAACTAAGCATAATATTTACTCACATGCATAGAGTATGGTAATGTTTGAAGTGTTAATTATCATTGATAGTAATGTTAAAAGTGAACTTTTTAGAGGTGATGCATGGGCATGTAACTTAGATAAACCATGTAGGATTTAAATAATAGAATAATGATTAAGGAATTTGGGGAGAGCTCATGAGAAATTAAGGATTTTATTGGTTGAGTCAATGGGGAGTTAACTAGGATTAGTTTTAGTGTTGGATGGATAATATGGGTTATGCATGGATAACTATAAGCTTTGTGTTAATAGTTTCATGCAATCTTCAATGGAAAAGATGGGTGAAAAAATAATGATAAGAGGGGAGTTGGATAAGAATATAAAGTGCAAAAATATTAGAGGAGAGAGAGATCAAAGTGAAGGAGAGATATTTTTTGGTTCATATAGTTGCAATTAGAAGCTATATAAAGTTGGTGATGTATTTTGATTATTATTTGAATCAGGAAAAACCTATGTATATTTTCCTCTTAGCATTTTGAAATTAATATGAGTTTCAATATTGATATAGGTTTAGCCTTATGGATGTATTGACCACCCAAAAAATTAAACCTCTATCCCCTTAATCCTTATATAAAGGCAAATACATTATATGCATGTAAATATTAGATAGGGTTAAATGGATTTATTTCTTTTTGATGGCATAATGCCCTAGTTTAAGAAATATAGAACCCTAGGCATATGGTTTTGATATACAATATAACTGACTCTTTTTTGAAAACCCATATTATATATATGTACCTAGTTAGATATTGATCTTGAATTTTTGAGTATGCATATAATACAAAGGATTGTGTATATCTTGAATTATTAGGGGAATAAACATTAAGTCTATGTTAATTCAATGAGTGAACATATTTATATTAACATTCTATGTATTGTGTGTTTTGAAATGCATTTAGAGTTTTTATATGTATATATATAGGGACTGTGTACATTTATTATACAAAACTATTAAATTATATACATATGAACTTTTTTTATTCAAACAGTGAAAATATGCATACTCTCTCTATATATATATATATTAAAAAACTTGTGTGTGTGTGTGTGTGTGTGTGTCTATATATATATATATAGATACACACACACACACATATGACTATCAAAAATTGAAAATACATATATTGGACTATGTTTAATTATTTTATAAAGCCATGAATCCCATGTAAATAGGGACTGTGTGTATATTCATATAAATCCTATATTAACATGGAGTTAAAGTTATTGAAAGTTGTGAGACAACTATCATAATCAGTTTGACATTTGTTAATGATGGATATTAGTGTCAAATTTGATATTAATGTAACTAGGGTCACACATACATAAATATGTAGATCATATTATTTGTATTTTGTTTATATGGATGGATATCTAGTTTGAAACCTATATAGAAACCAATAATGTATTTATATGTTTAATATTTTTTAATATATATTTAAAAGGTTGTCAGGGTTTAACTTAGAATAATACATTTATTATTGTCTTTAATTTGAGCATAGACTATATAAGTTTAAATTATTATAAAGACTATGAAAATGATTATGTAGATCATCATGAATTTGAGTTGGACTCAACTAGATTTAAATAATACTTGTGAAGCTTGAGGTAATTATAAACCTATAGTTTGAACAAGGGAAGAATATAGGTCTAAATATTTGATTGGTGTTTGTTCTTTGTTTTCAACAATTCAGGATAGTATATGTAGTTTAAGACCCTAATTGAGAAAACATGGTAATATATTTAACTTGCATTTTACCATAAATGGATCATAACTTGGAAATAAGTGAATAGGAATAGGGGTTAGAAAATGTTAAAATTTGGTGATAGATCTTGATTGATATTTTATAAATAGAAGATAGAAGTTACTGTTAGTGTGACAAAACAATAATTATGTGTTAGAACATATAAATTATATGGTACATATTATGCAAGGTGCATAAATATATGAAATATATCTATATGATAAATTAAGTACTCATATACATATATAGCTTATATTTGTACATTAAGATTCATGCCTATAATTATAGGTCATTGACTATTAAATTAAGTCATAGAATCCTAAGGGATAAGAAACTATAAATATATGCATATAACCTCCTAAAAGTATAACAGGTTACATAAATGAAATATTATGTTTTTGTTTATGAGTTAATTGATCTTTGAAATAATTATTACTGGCTATTTATAATTGACTAATGTATACATAAAAATATCAGAATATGATATTGTCATTTATCTTAGAATGTATTATATTTGTATTTACTTACAAAACTTAGAAACATATAGTATAAATATATACTATACCCAGTTGGTATAAACTATACTTGTTATGCTTATTATTTATGTGATAGTTGAGATTCATTGCATATGTTTGACAGAGTAAATATAAGTATCATTAATTAATCTTGCATTTATCATGTTTTTATACCTACTATTAGGAAGTAATATATTTGAATCTATTGGTTATATATAATATTAACCAAATCTTTTATTATTGTTACTAACTAAGAAGTGAGATAGACTGCACTAGCTTACTTATCATCACCAATGCCAAAGTAAGGTAATATGATCAAACAATGTGTATAGAATTGATTGATCCTAGAGATCAATAATTATTTGAAAATTTTGGCCAAATTAATGTTTAGTTGAATATTTTCATTTCATATGTATGATTTACATGTTTGTGTGATATCATGTTAGAACATATTTTCTTTATGGTACACATCATGCATTAGAAATCTCACAACATATGGATACTAGCTTGTCTATGAATTCTTTCACCATCACTATCTAACCATCCATGAAGTGAGGGTAATTCCCTGATTGGGGTATTGTGTCGGGGATTTATGGTCTGTGGTTGGTGTGGAAAACAACTTGGATGATGCTATCCCTCCCCATAATATTACTTATTTTGAGACTACACTTGAGATTATTAGAGATACTAGAGTTTATGAGACTCATGATCTATGAAACCTTATATCTTATATCATAGTTATTATTGAAACATTATGCCAATTGGAAATGTAACTAACTAATTATTGTACATTGATAGAAGTGGTTGTATTATAATACCAATCATGGCAAGATATGTGTAATTACTTTCTATATATATTTATGCTATGTTTCATTTGATGCTAATGATTAGTAAATAATAGATGTTACATGTTTATTTTATTGTTAACATACTTAGTGTGTTATACTAGGATCACTAATTATATTATCATGGTGTAATCTAATGAAATAATACATGGAATATAATTTTAAAAAAATATTACAGTATTCTAATAAATCCCAATGGGGATGTTACACCAACCCCTCTCAGGTTACATCATTAATACAATATAAATGAAGAGACAAAAACTATTTTATAAAAATAAGTCATGGAAAGCCATTAAAATAAAATCCTTTTAAATTGGGCTTACCAACCTCTATATACTTGCTCTATGCTAGACTTCATATTCATGATCCTATGTTCTCACAAACTAGTGTTAGATTTGCACTTACTAAGTCTCCTTTGAGGCTTTTGTGATCTGCTTCATAACCATATCCACTTCATGTTCCCTTGTCCAAGTCTTTCACTTTGTTCCAATTTTTTCATCTTTTTTTTTTTCTTTTTTCTTGGTATCTTTGTCTACCATAACTCTCTCTTTCGTGCTAAGGTATTTTGCACCTCTCTTCCATGCCTCTCTTTTATGCCTCTCTCTTCCACACATTTCTCTTCTATGTCAAGGTATTCCACATTTTTATCATTCACTTAATATTATATGATATGTATCTAAAACCCTTAGAATATATAAAAACAAAATTTGGGTTCTAACATCACCCCATAATAAATTGATAGTCCATCTAAAACTATGTTGTCATTTACTAGATAAAAAAAATTCAAGAGCTACCTAATACACTTAGAATTTGAGCTCCTCCCATATTTAGTATAGTCTAAAGATTTTATGTAATGACTTAAACCTCACCTCATATTTGATTCATCTCCTTGGGTTTCTCTATAAAATCATATTCTTGAGTCATCAAAATTTCAATCTGAGAAGTTGTAGTTTTGTAGGCATCCTCAAGTGACCGAACTTCTACCAAAACTTGAATTCAAAGTGTTGAAAAGTTAGCATTAAACTCTTATTTATGGGTGATTATTTGTTTTGAAATTCCTCTATTCCTTAGAACACCTTTGCGTGTTGGGGTCTATCCTTGATATTCAATGCATACTCAACCACTTGTTAATGATATTTTTCCTTAGGTTGAAGTTGTGCTTCCAAAATTTTATTGTCAAGCCAGGTTTATAAAAACCCCATCAATGATAAGAATAATGGCACCTAATTTGGTCAAAAAGGTTTGGTATACATTTATCGACTCTATAAATTACTAAATTTCCCATAACTTCTCATGTTGGGTATTCGCCTAGTTTTTTCATTTCTTGAGTAAAATGTCCATGAATATCTCCTATTTATTGATGGTCTTGCTAGTTATAGGAATACAATCAATAAGTTTTGGCTTGATCTTCAAAAATATTTGACAAAGGCCTATTGTCCTTCGATGATATGACTTAGCTACATCATGTTATCATTAAAATTCTTTGCATTTTTATTCGATCTTGTGTATTTTCCCATGTTCTTCTCTATACATCTAGACAACCTCCCAGTGCTTATGGAGAGTCTTGCCAACATCATTTTTACAAATAATATTTTTCCTAGTAACCTTTAGGACAAACTTTATTAGGTTTGTGCCTACTTAAGATGTAGATGATTTAAGGGGAATCACCCAAAGTAAATTTGGAATATCTTCCCCTTCTATTCTTAAATTGGTGTTAGGATTTGGGAACTCAAAATGAGCTTCATCATTGTATATATCCATATAAAAATATAACTTAGACCAATTTTGTATGGTGGATTCATTTTTAGAGAAGTAATCCCACATATAAAATTGATCATATGGAATATCATACTAGAATAGGGTACAAGTGATAAGGTCATCATTACCCACATTTTTTTGATGTTCCTCTCTTTCTTCTTACATATGTTCCTTGATCTTTTGATTGGCATACTATAGATCTACAATTTAGGAACTTTTTTCTCATTGTTTGTTAGTACTAGCACCAGGTAATTTATGTTGTGGGATACCCTAGTTCTTATGTCTTCCTCAAAAGGATTTGGACTTTCAATGTCTATTTTTGGATCTTTAATAGTAGGCTATTCTTTTTTAAGACTAGGAATGGGATCCTTTTTAGGTTGCACTTCTGAATATGCTTCACCTTGTTCAGGGATTACCACTTTGGGCATCAAAAGCTTTGGCACTAATTGGATAAATGGTTATGAAGAAGTGATATCATAATTTTATTCTATAGGTAACCCCTAAGATCTTATTAGTGATGAGGCCTACCTTTGTCATTTAGGTTTGGCCATGGGCTATTCCTCATGTGCTCTATTGAACTAGTGGCTTCAAGTCTTAGTATTTTATCCTTATTGCATGCCTTTCCTTCTATGCATGTTTCTAGTTGAGGTGGGGGGGGGGGAGATTATTTCTCTACCTCTTGGCTTCTTGACAATTTATTTTAGGTTCTAAGCATATAGTACACTAAAAATATTTTTCTTTGTATGATTATCTTGAAAGGATTAATATCAGTTTTACTTAACTCATGATGCTCTCTATATGATTCATTTATTAGATATACATATATATTGTGAAGAGTATGAACCTTGAAAACAATCTTGTTAACATCAATATTCATCGAGCATGCATCTACAATGTGATTAACAAAATCCATGTAATGTTTTATAATGAAAGAATAGGTCTACCTGAGCAAGTCTGACAAGTTATTAGTGTTATCCATCCATAGCCATGTGAGTGAATAATTTTTATTAATAATAAAATTAGTGTAAATCCCCATCTACATGATAAAATATTTGGGTACATGTCATTCATTCCCAAAATATTCTTTCATTCCCTCAAAACAACCCTTCATCATCATCTTTTAAGAGGGTGTAATGGTGCTAGAATAGGTCAATTATTTGAGCCTCCTTGTAGGGGACTTATGATATGGTGGGTAGACCCACTTAAAGTTTTTTATTGGAATACTCTAAGATACCAATATCATCAAAAATAAGTAAAAATAAAATATTCCCAAGGGAAACTTGTGGTTCAAAAATTGATGGGCTTTCTCAGCATCTTCTTCAATTCTCTCAAAAAAGAACTGGGATAATCATTTTTGGTCCCCTCGGCCATCTGGATTGTGGCATAGAGGTGGGACATATCCACCTCCTTCCATATATCTATGCCCCTAAATTAGTCATGGATAAGTGTAAAACTACCTGAATGGAGAGATTTGAAAGACTCATAATATACATGGTGTGGCCTTTTTCTTATAATTTAGTGTCATTATCATGTTATCAATCACATCTTGATTGTTAAGATCCACACTGAAATCAACCCATGAACATAGTGACCCTTTTACTTTGATGATCTGTTGAGGGTTAATCCACATTTTGTGCCCTATAAAGTAAATATAATCCTCATGGATGTGTGAAATCATAAAATGAACTAACTTTTGGAGTTTCCCAAAGTTTGGTAGTTGGAAGAGTTAAATCATAACCACATCCTTTAGCAAATTATAAACTATGAGATC
This sequence comes from Torreya grandis, assembly GCA_037957365.1. Classification (NCBI taxonomy): domain Eukaryota; kingdom Viridiplantae; phylum Streptophyta; class Pinopsida; order Cupressales; family Taxaceae; genus Torreya; species Torreya grandis. The sequence continues at coordinate 1,215,121 of JARHVA010002066.1, read as the reverse complement.
ATATGTGATCTTGTTTCTTATGTTTTTTCACTAAACCCAATAGTCTCACTACAAGTCACCTTCATTCCTAGATTGGTGATGACTATAGTTAAGTAACTAACATGTGAAAACCTTAGATTTCAAATTGTCCATGTGCAAGACTATATTAGGCACTACATTTCTTCTATCAAAATTAGAGGTGGAGGTGGTGTCATGGCTACCTTATTCCCTATGCACACCATATTTGGCACCTTCCCAATAGATTTTTCTTCTACCAATTCTACCAAGTTTTCACCTTACACACCATGTACACTAGAAAATTCTTCCTAGATGAAAATAAGACTACCTTTCTATGCATCCTCATGCTCTTCTACTTTGTGGATGACATGTAGTAGATCTCTTCTCTTGTTTAAATTTTACATTGGCTACATCACCAACTAGGGTGCCTGAATGTTAATGCATGGCAACCAATTATATCAAATGAAAACATCTTGTTTACTTTTTATAAACCTAAAATACTTTGGCTTTCTTACTTTAACCTTCATTAATGGAAAAATTATCATCTAAAACTTGAAGCTCACTTTCACACACTATTACAATCACATTTCCACTCCTCTTTCTTTGAATGCACTTCACCTCAACCTCTAATTCACTTTTTCCACTATTTTTTTTTAAATTCACCTTATTTGATGCTTATTCATGCTTGTTTAAGCTCTACAATCATCAAAATTTTTTAGCTATAAAAATGAAAATGAAAATCTTTTGGGTATTTTATAGATCAAAAAATTGTTTTACATTAACTAACCCTCCAAACCACAGTCTATCACTTCAAAAATTAATACTTCAAACATCATTCCATATGCCCATTTGAGACAATTTCCATTCATGTCACTACTTTATCAATAAATTAACGTCTCATCCTTCCTTTTAAATTTGTTACACCTTTCTTGTAATGCATGTTAGATGTAAACAAAAAAAAATTCCAATTCTATTTGTGGGAACTAACTTTTAATTTTAAGCCATCTTTATAATATAATTTCCTTTTCCATCTTTGCCCCACATTCCTAGGTCACGTGCCTCATCTTGCACACCTCCATCACACGTTACCTCTTGCATGCCTCATTCATATGATACTTTTGCATACCTCCTTATCCTATAATATTTTCTTTGATCATGAATCCCAACATTTTATTTATGAACTTTATCTTAATTATCTTATCCACTTTAAAACTTACCCCACACTAAAATATGTGTATGGTCCTCCATGACATAACTTAGTGAAATTTATTTGTCAAGAAATTAAGAGATAAATGATAGTTTTTGATTATATAAGGTAGAAAACTAGGGGTTGAACCCTTACAGAAGCCTAGAATCCAAGAAGGCAATTAGTATAAATGATGCCTTACAATAGGAATGACACATTTAGTGAACCAACAGATACATCAAAACTAAAATAAAACTAGAACAAGAAAAAATGAGAGATAGAGAAACTATAAAAACAAGAGCTAAAGTGGCCATATCTCTCCTTACATAAACATAGATTTGATGAGGTCATTTAATTTCTCAGTGTTCTCTACATTGATAGTAGAAGCAATAGTACCCAAGTCCTACAACATAGACATGTTCAAGAGAATAGAATTCCAGAGCCCAGTGGTAAAGTTTTGCTCCAATTTATAGATGTGACCCTTTAGGGTAGCAATTTTAGCTTTCAAACTAGTCTCATTTTTGTTTTCCTCATTAGCTTCCTCCACATACATCTTTCCCTCTTTGTCAGCATTTTGTATAATGTCAGCAACATCTTTAGCAGTAGCCTCAAGTTCTCTTATCTCTTGCTTACCTTCAGTATCCTCAAAGATTTCCTAAACTTCTATTCCTTGTACTCCTCATATTGAGTGGCTTCCTCTAAGGTGCTTTTAGAATAGTCAATAAGCCTAGCCTTGGGAGTAGGTTTTCTAGCAATCCACCCTGACCATCGAACTCCTGAGGAGAGGCCCTCCTTACTAACCTTAGTGGACATATGTGATTTACTACCTTGACCCCCCAAGGGTCCTATAAGGATTTTTAAGGGTCCCCACAATGGTCCCCCCAATACCCTCTTCACCAACATACAACTTCCTCTTCTTTCCCTTCATACTCACAAAGGAGCTAGGGGTGTCTAAGGGAGTCTCCTCAGGAGTAGAAAAGGAAACTTCTTTAGTTTTAGTAGAGATAGGGGAAGGACAAGGCTCTTCAATAGCATCACCAGCAAAAGGATTAGAATAAATTTCCATGTTATCAATTCTAATATTCCTGGATGGCTCAAGGGCATGGTGGAAGTTATACAAATAGAAAATGAGGCCCTGACGAAGGGGGATAGGATTTATATTAGGTTTTTTTGCCAATTTTGTTCTCACCCTAAGGACAAAATGCTCTAGGGAAGATAACAGATAAAAGGGAAAGCTAATGAGAGCATTACACCTAAAATGATTTAAAAGGGGGAGATGATAATTATAAAACCTAGTGAAATGTCCCTCTAGTGTGAAATACTTCATTAGGATGAAGCACACGCCATCCCACAGCTCTAGAAATTTGGCTTGATCAAATCCTCCTTGGTAATGAGTAAGTTCTTCACCTTCTCCAAGAAATAGCTTCTGATTGGAAAGGTCCACAATTTTTGTTTTCCATTATAGATTCATCCCCTGTGTAGACATGCCTGTAGCCATAACTATCACCTTTTCTAAAATCTCAAAGCTTATTCCTCCAATAATGACTCACCAGTTTAGCCAAGACCTCATGAATTATTTAGACAGGTTTTCATCAAACCCATTGAGCCTCTCCAGGTAGGGACTAATCCCACCCTCTTTTTAGTAATGTCAAACCACCAGGTTGTCTTTGAACTCATAGCAAGAAATTGGTTCCATTCTAATTCTATCACCCCCCATTTTGGATTTACAGAATAGACTAGGAGAATTCCCAATTATTACCTTCGTTATTGAAGTAGCTTCAAGCCCTTGCTCCCAAATATACATAATGATAATGTGATAACACATAATTTGGAGCATCATGCAGAGATGACACTTACTCCTCCCATGCTTAAACATAATTTCCTAGTGATATCCATAATGATGAAATAGTCCACTCACCTTAATAAATTGGTATAATAAATCAAAAATGATTATCAAAAGAGTAAAATAGGCCCCAAACTCCAAGATCCACATCGACACCCTCCAAAGGGACTGACTAATAGAGCTATCCTTCTAATATGTCTGACTCATCCTTGACATGTCATTTCCTTTTGGATAAGATCCCTAATATTTAAAGGAATATGATCTATTTGGTGCCAACATTGCCAATTTGAAAATTGTTGGCCGAGATTGGCACAGGCATCAGCAACACTATTTCCCTCTCTATAATATGTGAAATATCAACTCTGGTAAGCTTCTACAGAAGAAATTAAATTTACCTAATGATATATTTTAACTTAATGACCACATTCAATGATTTGTTAACTACATCGATAACCATTTTAGAGTCCCCCTGGATACTCAAATTCCTTATACCAAGGGATATAGCCAATTTTATCCCCCATAAGAGAGCAGTTGCTTCAGCATAGTTATTACTCTGGTAGCCTATTCCACCAACATATAAAATAATCATCCACCCTTTTTCATTTATTATAATCCCTCCCCCACTGGGTTTACCATCAGACTTGGAGGCCCCATCAAAGTTAAATTTCATCTAGTTAGGCTTCGGGGGATTCCATCTAGTATTAAGTATCTATAGAATTTTGGAATTATTATAAGCAGGAATATGATTTATTACCTTCCATTTAGCCATAATTTGTTCTTATTGAGTTAGGGTTTTCTCTACAGTATGAATATGAGCAATGGTGACACTTTCCAAAAGAGTCTTAACAAAATATTGAAACACTTGAGAGGAATTTCCAATAGTATCCCTAAAAATTATATGGTTGCGATCTTTTCATAAAATCCAACTCAAGCAGGGTAGAGTTTGATTCCATAATTCCATGAGCCAGGGATGAGAAAAGGTAGGATTCTAGCTGATAATGACTTCCTTAAGGTCAGAGTTATAGACCCACTCAATACCAAAATTATTAAGGATTATGCCCCAAAGTTCCTGGGCAAAATCATAGTGTATAAAAAGGTGAGAAAATATTTTCTCTTTTAAACAACACAAATAACATCTGTTAACCAGGGAAAACCCTCTCTTTTGAAGGTTGTCTTGGTTTAAAATTTTGTTATGAGCAACAGCCCACCAAAACATGTTGATTTTTGGTATAAGTTTATAGTTCCAAACTTTTTTCCATATCTCCTTATTCTGAGCCTTAAGAATTAGTAAATGATAAGTAGACTTGATAAAGAACCATCCATTCTTATCTGGCCACCAGTACTATTCATCTTCTCATAGGAAGAGAGGGATTCTGATCCCCTGAATCAACTCTTGAATATCTAGAACTCTAGGGAAGAGCTCAGGCCGATGAGCACAACAATCCAATAGATTTTTCTAGGTTTTTATGCCATTATTGTTAGCCATATAATCATTGTCTTTATCTCCAAAAATTTGAGTAACAATGTCAACAATTTCTTTGTAGTTTCCCTATGTGATAAGAGCCTTATCCTTTACCCAAATGTCATTCTAGAATTTAATATGCTAGCCATTTCCTAATTTACATCCAATTCCTTGCTTAAGAAGGCTTCTACTTTTTAGCATTTTATTCCATATCACAGATCTCTGGGGTAACCCTACCTGTTGAAGAAAGTTGGAACCATCAGTACTATGCATATATATTTGGCATACATTATTTCCCCCCAATCATTATTTTTATGAATCATATTCTAGTTGATTTTGGAGAGAAGGGCTTTTTTCATGTTCCTGATGGGTCTAATATTGAGGCCACCATGTGATTTTAGAAGACACACTTTTTCCCAACTAACCAAAGACATTCTATATTTATCTTGTAGTCCCATCCATAAGAATTTTCTTTGAATCTTCTCCAATTTTTTAGCAAAATATACATGTATTTAAAAGAGAGATAGGAAGTAGGTAGGAATCCCTTGTAGAGAGGCTTGAAGAAGCTACAGTTTGTCTACACTGTTGAGAAGTTTCCCTTTCCAACCAAGAATTTTACTCTAAGTTTTTTCCAATATTCCATTCCAAAAACCTAGAGATACCTCTTTGACCATGAGGGGAAGGCCCAAATAGGTAGCAGGTAGAACAACGTCAGCACAGTCTAGGATGTCAATGATTTTTTGTCTAAGGTCATTAGGAGTATTAAAGAAGTACACATTGATTTTTTAGAGATTTATGCTTTTCCCAGACTCTATGGTGTAGTTATGAATACAAGAGAGCACCACTTATCTTAGGGACAACTTAAAAAAGGGTGTGAAACCAATTCCACACTTATTTGACAATAAAAACTAAGTCCTAAACTAAAATATTGGTATATGCCTTATTTACCAAACATAAAAGAGTTACATAGAATGGTAGGGTTGGAACCACCATTAAAATGGCCTGGAAAGAATTGGACATATAATATTTTTAACTTGCAAGCCCCTATTAGATGGATATCATGAATAACAAAAGGATCATTCCATTGGATCCATAGTTTACCTAGATGGTACATAATATTTGAATCATAGATCAATGCATTTATACTAGGGTGAAAAACTTTTGTTTTGATATGTCAATCATGTAAGGATTTTTATTTTTGATTCTTAACTCCTTGACTCCAGTGTGTGATAATGTGTGTTTCATCCATCTAAAGTAAAACATCTAGTTGAGACTTGATGGATTTTTATTCATCTAATCTACCAGTGTGTGAAATATGCAAGGAAGGTACAAGAAATTCTATTAGTAAGGCTAATTCAGTGCCAAAGATAAGGTTAAAGGGAGTACTTTTATTTATCCCTTTGTATGTAGTTTGGTAAGCCATAAAACTATTGAAACATGATCATCCTAATCAGTGAGACCAATATTGAAAATCTTAGTCAATGTATTACCAAAGACCTTGTTGAAGGCTTTAGAAGTACCATTGGCTTGAGGGTGGTATGGTTTGGTCTTATGGTATGCAATCATGAATTCAACTAAGAGGATGTGCACTATTGCATTAATAAAGTGAGTTCCAAAATTAGTATTTAAACTTAATGGATATCCATATCTTGTGGTGATACATTCCCATAAAAATATATTAGTGTATAAATAGTAGAATCCCTTATGGGTGATGCTTCAAACCATCATGTGAGATAATATGTGGTAGTAATGATATAGTGCACGCCAGTATATATTATAGTAAGTTGAATAGGGCCAACAAAATTAATAACCCATTTTTCAAATGGTTCATGAGAAAACATTGAAATAAGGGGCATGGAATATTGTCTATTTGATTTTCCAATGTACTAATGGATATCACATTGGCATACATAGGCTTTGGCATCCTTAAAAATGTGGGCCACCATAACCCAACTAGTACAACCTTTATTATTGTTGCATCACCAACATAATGTCCTCCTACAAGACCCTCATGAACTTATTTAATGAATTCAATGTGATCATGATTTATTATGCACCTTCAAAATACCTCATCACATCCTAGTTTGTATAGGTATCCTTAAATATGTTAGAAGGGGGCAACGCAAACATCCGATTACTTTTTCTCTTGGGTGCTAAGGTGGTTTGACACTGAGCCTATTGTAATAAAAGAAATAATTTATTTTGATTATTTGGGCATGCATGTAACTTGAAATATTTTATAACTAGATAAATCATCTTATATTACATGCATCAATTCACCAAATTGAATGCATGAGAGGTGTGTTAGGTTGTGGAGCTAAAAGCTTCAACTTGTTGCAGACAAAGAAAAGGAGGTTGCTAAAGACCTAGAAGCACCAGTGTCAATAGTATGACCAACATCGGTCATGATTAGTGCAGAAGGCAACCAGCACTGGTAGGTAGTCAGCTGACATCGGTAGCACCAGGCAAGCAGGGACCAACGTCGATCGCTAGTGTCCAGAACTGCTCATTACACAAACAATTAGTTAAGTGAACAAAGTGTTTGCATGTATATTGCGAGTCATGCATGTCTAACTAAGAGTCTAAGATTGTTCAAGTCTGGGATCTATTAAAATTACATGATAAAGTGTGCAGTGAAGAGAACAAAGTGTGTATCCAATTAGCTATCCTTCCATTGTAAGTATGGTCTGTTGAATCATGGGAGATTCTTGAATTACTATAGAGTGCTTGGTGTACTGGCAGGGTTATTACTGACTGGTTGGATGAACACCAATTCTATGTGTGAGTTGTGTGTTGGGACCGTTTTTTGGTAGGAGAGTTTTTTGAAGAAGAATTACTGTACACTTGAGGTGTGGGAAGCCTCTGTAAGGTGGAAGAGTGTGGCGGCTCTTTATTGTATTCTTTTCTATACAAATGTTAATACAAGATAGTGTATTGTCTCTCATATTCTATGCTATTGGTAAATTCTAGTTACTTGTGTTTCTGGTATATTTCTGCATGTTTAATTGCATGAATCCTCTTTCTATGGGGATCAGAACAAGTGTGTTTGTTCTTAGAAACAATTGGTATCAGAGCTGGTTGGGATACTAACAGGTTGGATTAGATCTGGTTATATTATAGGTTACTCATTTCTGTTTGAGTGGGAGTAAGAAATGGCATAAAGTAGACTACGAATGGAGAAGTTTAATGGCAGGTGGTCCAAGTCTAGGTGTGATAAAATATTGTGGAAAGAAAGAGCAGGAAAAGAAAGATTGTTGGTTGGTAGCAGATCAGCATGAAGGACATGAAGAAGATGCAGATGTTGTAGATTTTGTTGCACAGGATGCTCTGGTATGTTCTTTTGATAAAGTGGAATCTTGGGTTTTAGATTCTGATGCCTCTTTTCATGCATCCCCAAATAGGGAATTTTTTCATGAGTATGTCCAGGAAGACTTTGGAGAAATTTGTGTAGGGGATGGTAAGCCTTGTCAGATGGTTGGCAAAGGGAAAGTGAAGCTAAAATTGTAGATAGGTAACACATGGGTGTTGAAGGAGGTCATGCATGTCCCAGTTTTGGAGTGGAATTTGATTTCTATAAGAAGTTTGGGTGATGAGGGTTGCACAATAACTCTCACAGTGGACTCTTAGAAGGTTACCAAGGGTGCACTTGTTGTAGCAAGAGGTAAGAAAGTAGGTATGCTTTATCTATCTACTTGTATTACTAATTCTCTTTCTGGGTTATGTACTTCAGCTATAGATTCAAAGATGTGGCTTAATATGCTTGGTCATATGAATAAGAAGGAGATGCATGTTCTTGAGTCAAAGGGTATGCTTTCAAATTTGAAGATCATAGATTGAGGTTTCTGTATGCAGAAGAAGAAGGTGACATTTCTTAAGGAATCTGATGTTAGTGACAAGAACAAGAAAGCCTTGGTTTTCAAGGAGAAGGTGACAGATAGAGTTTAGCACAAGGGGTAGAAGAATTTTGAGTAGAGCAAGGGTGATTTGGATAAGGGTTTGATCCAAAAGGAGCTTGTGGGTAGAAGTCAGTTCTCACAAGCAAAACACAGAGACCAACGTCGGCTAGAAAACCAGCGTCGGCCTCTAGACAGGGACCGACATTGGCTATGTGTAGACCGAGGTCAATGACTTAGGGCAGATAAACATCAGCATCGGTCAGAGGGAACTGACATCAGTGATGAGGCAGTCACAGGGAATCGACATCAGTTAGGTACAGACTAGAATGTGACCAGCATCAGTCACTGAGATGAATTTTGGGTGGATAGCAAGCTATCAAGGAGTCTCAAGCACCCATATGGATGACTTAAAGGGTATGTAAGCCTCAAATTCATCATTTCCCTTCTTTACACTACTTGTTGCTCACTTATGGTAAAGAACCAGGAAGTTGTTAAAGAAGCAAAATAGGTAGATCTAGGAAACAATGGGAGCTTGGCATGGATGAGGATGTGATTCCTTGGAGGAGAACCAAATAGGAGTTTTGGGTGGAGTTGCCAGTTGGAAGTAAGCACTAAGAGATGAATGGATGTTTAGGATGAAGAAGAGTAGAAATGGATACGTGAGACGGAAGGCCAGGGTATATGGTCTTGTATAAGATGCAGGGCAATGGAGGTTTGATCATTGTGTTTCTCTTTACCAGGTTAGATAATATTAGCTACATTATCCTATTACTATATGATGTGCTTGTTGCAGGGTTACATATACAAGGAGTTGCTGAACTAAAGGTAAAGCTAGTTTAGAGGTGTGTCTTGAGGAATCTGGGAGCAACAAGATTCTTTGGCATGAGTGTGTTCTAGGGACATGGAAGGTCATATGTTGACTTTGTTTTAGGATGATTGTGTGAGACTGGTTAGCACGCTGATGGTTGGACAGTTCACAAAACTGTGTCTTGATTCACATAATGAGGTTAAGTGCATGGTATGTACTAGACCTGAGTTTTCCCAAGTAGTGGGAGTTGTCACAAGTTTGGAGCCAATTCGGGAAAGAACCATTGGAGGGTAGTTCAGTGGATTCTTAGAGGGACCAGTAGCAGGTGCACATGCTATGCAGGTTCATATTATTTTCTACATGGGTTTGTAGATGTGGATGTGGTAGGTGATTTGGATGATAGGTGTTACACTATAGATTTGTGGTGGTTGGTCTTCAAGAGTGATCTTGAAGAGGGATATAGAGCCAAGTGAACAAACTAGACACTGTACAGGTATAGGTACAGTTGCAGCTGTTCATCTCTAAGTGGGAGATTGTTAGGTTATGGAGCTAAAAGCTTCAACTTGTTGTAGACAAAGAAAAGGAGGTTGTTGAAGACCCAAAAGCACTAGCGTCAACAGCATGACCAACATCAGTCATGATTAGTGTAGAAGGCAACTAGCATCAGCAGGTAGTCGGCCGACGTCGGCAGCACCAAGCAAGCAGGGACCGGCGTCGGTCGCCTGTGTGTTCCAGAACTACTCATTACATGAATAGTTAGTTAAGTGAATAGAGTGTTTGCATGTAAAGGCTATTACGACTCTTGAGCTGTGTGTCTATTATTATTAAACTAAGAGTCTAAGTTATTTTTTAAGTCTGGGATCTATTTATAGACCCATTGGCATGTATTGTAAAGTGTGCTAGTGAAGAGAACAAAGTGTGTGTTTCTCCTAGCTCCACTAATGAGCTAGAAAGGAAGGCAAGGAGTATCCTTCCATTGTAAGTATGGTCTATTGAATTTCAGGTTACAGGTTCATGGGAGATCTACTTGAAGTACTATAGAGTGCTTGGTGTATTGGTAGGGTTATTATTGACTGGTTGGAGAGGTGAACACCAATTCTGTGTGTGAGTTGTGTGTTGGGACCATTTTTTGGTAGGAGAGTGTTTTGAAGAAGAATTACTATACACTTGAGGTGTGGGAAGCCTCTGTAAGGTGGAAGAGTGTGGCAGCTCTTTATTGTATTCTTTTTTGTACAAATGTTAATACAAGATAGTGTATTGTCTCTCATATTTTGTGCTATTGGTGAATTCTAGTTACTTGTGTTTCTAGTATATTTTCGCATGTTTAATTGCTTAAATTTGGTAATCATATTGTGTTATTTTTGAGGAGAAAGATCCTAACAAGTGGGATCAGAACAAGTGTGTTTGTTCTTGGATTCCCCGACAAGGTGGTATGGGCCAAAGATAATCTTGCCTAGTTTCATGACCATGGAGAACTAAAATTCTTGAAAGAGGATAATCCATCAGTAAATGCAGTCATGTAACATTGGATTATTAAAAAAAAATTGATCACTTCATGATATATATAGAAGATAAATGGGGTGACCAATAAGTATTGGAAAAAGTTTTAGAGTGCATAAACCATGGACAAGGATTTGTGGTCTATAGTAGAGTGGTTTTTTTCAACTAGTGTGAGCTTTCAACTAGAAAAAAGAAATGGGATGATCAATATTTCATTTACATGTGAGGAGTCACCCATTATATTCCTGAAGCATTAATATGAACATGAAATGTCTACATCCAATCTCAAAACTAGAGAATGGGCACAATCACCAATTTTTCCTTTAGAGCCTCAAATGCTTATTGGTGTTTAGTGATCCATAAGAATAGGTCATTCTATTTGATTATTTCTTCCATCATAGCTACTATGTTATCATAACATTTAATGAACTTATGATAGTTTCCATTATGACATAAGAAATTATGGACCTTGTGTTGAGTGGTTGGAACTGGGAGTTAGACAATGACCTAAAATCTTGGCAAGATCCACCAATAATCCATCCCAATAAATTATGTGTCCTAACATGATCACAAATGGCATGGTAAATATATATTTTTTAAGGTTTAAGTAAATATGAGTTTGATGATAGTGATCAATCATGGGGCATAAATTATCATAGTGGTTGTGAACTAAATGATATATGGTCCAATCATTAAGGTACACCTAAAAGAAATTGGATGAAATTCTTGAAGGATTCCACTATAATGCATGAGAACATTAATGGTGAATTCTTTAAGACAAAAGGCATAAAATTATATACAAGATAACCCAATTTAGGTTTAAATGTTTTTTTTTACTTATCTTCCTCAATAATTTTCACTTAGTGATAACCATACAAGCCATCAATGAAAGTGTAGATCTCATAACTAGCAATACCTTCCAAATTTCCTCTATGAAAGTCATTAAGAAATGGTCAATGATACATAAATCATTGAGTTTCCTATAATCCATGAAAATATGAATTCAACCATCTTTATTGATGTTGATCATCATGTGATCAACCTACTTAGGCTCATCTATTAGAGCAATAATTCTAATATGCAACATACTATCAATTTATTTGTTAACTCTAGCATGTATATCAAGGTTCATCTGATATGGTCATTTATGCACCAGTTGAGCACCTTCAACTCAAATTTATATACATATTTCCCAATTATGGATGCATTATCTTCATTTATATATAATTACATGGGAAATAAGTCTTGATATTCCTACAAGAGTTCAATTTTTTTGGTTAACTCAACATCAATCTAGTAATTGCCCACAGTGGCTAGTTTAGGCATGTCCTCCATCCCAATATTATGATGAAATATTTGGAGTGGTGTATAATATGGTTTTTTATCATAATGCATAACATATATGATGTCACATGTCCCATAATCTTTATGTAAGTGTATTTGGTTTGAAGTTGGTTCTGATGGAGTAAAGGTGGTAACCTCATCAACTTGATACATAACCTTTTAATTTCCCTTCCTTATCTATTATTGATAGGCATATTCGTATTGGGATTTATAATATAATAGAATCAAGGTAGGAGTATTAATTTCTTGAAATATGTCCAAGTTGTCCTTAGGTACACCATACATGTGATGTATGTGGTCTTCAACTAGTGCACATTCTCTTAAAACTACCTGATAGATTGCTTCGCAAGGATAAATGTAAATACATTGATGGAGAAAAAAAAGAAAATTTTGTAAGTAGACCATGTGTGATATGCTTATATTTATCTATTTACCTATATTTTTCTTGATGGATGTACCACACCCTAGCTCAGGCATGTAGAGTACCATAAAATGCATGAATCCATAAGAATTTTATTTAAAAAGTTTCTTTGATGTTCTAAAGGATTTAAAAGTTTTTTTATATGGTTTTCTAGAGGAAAAAACACCATCATAAACTAGGGTGGCATGAAAATTATTGTCATGGTAGAAGTGATAGTGTATATCGACATGTACTTGTTCCCATGTCTATAATTGGTATTGATGAGTAAACCACCATCAAACAGTTGTTCCTTGAAACACAAAGTTGAGTGTACATAAATGTCTAACCTCATTAGAATAATAGTCTTATCATTTTTGAAAATACTCCCTAAACTCAATTTGACCATGAAATCAATGTGCATATTCTAACCACAAGGGTGGTAGACCAATGATGTGAACATTTTTGTGGAACTGAGCTAACTTGGGGGATGAACTTAGGTAGCTATCAAGGATACCGCAAACATGACTTATAAGATTATATGAGCCTTGATCCCATTGGTCCAAATCAATACTTATAGTGTCTAAAATGGAATGTGCATCTTCCCATTATAATATGTCTTTAGGATTAGGATCCACATGTTCATTCCGTTGGGCAGTGATGTGATAAATTGTGTTGAGATCCTCATTAACATTGAAAAATTCCATAAAGGGAGGTCCTTGGTTTTTATTTAGAGGAATGAACACGTGTTAAGTTTCATTGCAAAAGCTAATATAACACTTCTTAAAACATAATTCAACATTGTTAGCATAACACCAAGGTATACCTAAGAGAGAAAGAAAGTCATTAGCATTGGCAAGATCTATCACTTAAAAATCACCCTTAAAAGTAACACCCAAGATTTTAACTATGGAAAATTTAATAACATATATAGGTAGTGCATGAGTCTTATTTTCCATGAATAAAAATCATAGGGGAGGTTTCAAAGTGGGGTTCCCCATATTTTTCTAGGCATCGTTTGTTAAAACATTAACCTCTATACCAGTGTCCACTAGTTTATCATAGATCATCCAACCATCAATGGATGTATTTATAAGGAATTCTTTGTCACATTATTTATTTGGTTGGACATGATTCTCTTGTCTATGTGCATGCTTCAAATGATTATCCTCTAAGTAATTTTTCATTTATTGTTGTAACCAATTATTAAGGAGGTGGATGATGTCTTCATTAAGGAATAACTTGCACAACTCATAAAAGTCATCTTTCCCTGAGTCTATGGGTACCGTAAATTTTTGCATCTCAGTAAGCATGGTAGAATCCCTATGCTTCAAAAATTCAATTTTTCCTTACAAATCCTATACCAAGGGCATTTTTTCATACAACACCTCTTTCTAGTATTGGGAATATAGATAGTATTATGCATAAGGTTATTCACACTGAACCTTTTCAGCATATGTATTTGAAATAATAGGTCAAGAATGAATACCACTCCAGGTAGTGATCTTAACCTTGGGTCTAACTAGTGGAGTAGTAGGGCATGGTCTCAATTGAGGATTTGGAGTATTTACAACATGTATAATTCCAACACCCTTCTCTTTTTTTTCTTTGGTAATAGTATCATACAAGTTGGGGCATTCTTCTAGTCGATACTCATTTGTATATAAGGTGCAAAAAAAGTAGACTGCACAATCACACTAGTATTAATTTAGAGATTCACACTTGTAACATGTCCTAGGTGGAAATAAACCACCTCCACATCCATTTACATGCCTTAAACATCTAAAATATGGACTTAAACTAGTTTCCTCTATGTTATCTATAAAATCTTGGTGACTACCTCATGCACATGTTTCATGAATCTCATTGATGACCCATTAGTCATTAGTATCATGGGTATATGTATCACATATCTTAAAATATAGTCACACTTTGGATTGAGTGGCATGATGAATAAATGACAACTTTGTAACCATGGAATTACATATATATTTCATAGGACTATTTTAACATGGCATGAAAATTCTTTCATGGAAAATTATTCTTGTTATGACCCTTTACTTCATAGTCAACACACCATAGTCCATTGTGAGTGTCATGAATATTATTGGTCATAATATTATACAAATGAAAAACCTTAGTAGAAATTTGGCCCTCCATAAAGGTGTTGATTCTCATGTTTATTCTTACTATATATTTAGCATCAAAGGTAGATTTAATTACCTTGTATGTATCAATAAAGGTCTTGTGGAATAAGGCTCATTGAAAAGGAAGCAATAAACCTCCTATGAACCATTGAACATGTTGCATTGTATTGATTTCAAATGATAGATTTGAAATAAGGAATTTTAAGTGAGATTGATATGAGATCACACTCTTAGTGACTTCTTTATTAATATATTTTAAAGTAATAATACTTTGTTTCTCAAAATTAGGAATGTCAAGTTCTTATAGAAAAATAATTTTTAACAACTCATAATTTACAACTTATTGAGGATTAAACTTTCTATACCATTTATGTGAACAATCCAATAGGTTAGTGGAAAACTGAGTTACCTTTCACTCCGTATAATTTATGCCCCATGCATTCCAAATGAGTTTACACTTATGAACATGTTTAGTTGCTTTCTCAACACCTCTATACTTAGGAAGATGAAATGGCATTTCATAGTAAAATGTAGGCACACTGGTTGGTTGTAGTCGACCATATGGTGGCTCTATTATAGTTCTTTTTGAACCCTATGGTGGAGTTATACCAATTCCTCCTAAGCCACCTTCTAATCCTCGTACACCTATAATAAAACCACCACTAGTATTTCCTTCCACACCTCCTATACCAATAGGATAACCTAAAATATTGGGTGTTAAGGGAGGTTGATTAGTTAGAGTTGGGCTTATATTTTGAAACAAAAATTATATTTAGTTCACATAGCATACCAAGGTTATCCATATGTCTTAAATAAATTGGAAACATAAAGGCTAATGGTAAATTTAGCTGGAATTACTATAAAATGATACTTTGAACTTGTACTACCAAAGTTTCTTATATAGAATCAACTTCAGACTCCACACTCTAAGTATCCTAATTTATTACAATAATTCTATAAAATTAAGATGCATGAACATGAACTATGGTGGAGGAATTGGGCCTATTTGGATTGGGTAATGTTATCATCAATGTGTATCCTACATCTTATACATTTACATATGCTAGTGAAGGTCACAGATCTATGGTTAGGGAGTATGCATTATTCTTTTCCACCTTCTTGTGGATTATCATGATGCTTCTAGTGTCATCACCTTTTCCTTTAGGATTGATGCCTCTTGTGGCCTTACACTTGGACTCATCATACTTACACTTTTTCAGTTCTTGCTAACTAAATTCCATGTTGAACTACCAATCCTATACCAATGTTTACCCATCCATTCCCCCACTAGTCACACTACTCATGCATGAGAAAGTTTTATCCATTTATGGGGAAGTTCTCAAGTCTAGAGTCAACCATGAATTTATTAATTTTTAAGGGAAATTTTCTTAGATACCTTCTACATATTTCCCTTAGGAAATTGAATTATTCTTCTTTTGGAAAAGAATATGCAGACACAACATATTCAAATATATAATTATTTAATGTTCTTTTCTACTAGATTTCCATTGCACATGTCTATGTAGTTTTCAAATTTTCTAACGTTGTCTAATGCTCTACTAACTAGGGATATTTCCATCCATAATTTCTTGAATGGTATTGCACATATGCTAAAAGGTAAGAATAAAAATGGATGGGTAACTCTAAAAATATGGTTTTATATAAAAAAATCATACATATGTTACTCTACCCATTTTTATGTAGAAAGTCTTGGTCCAATATATTAAAGTGCAAAGTGATAGAACTAGTTTAAATATGCATACAGAAAAGAGACAAACACATAAATAAATTATTAACTATAACTATACCTCAGCATTCACCCCATTGTGAACATTATTAATCCTATCTACACCCCCTTAATATGAGCATGGGGAGAATATACATCTTCAATAACTATCTTGAACATAATTGTATGCCAATGCATAGTTTTAGGTCTACATACTACTAATGTATTCTTGTTGAACATGACTACTACTATGAAAAGGAACACATTCTACATTAATTTATGTGACCATACGTACGTGTCACTGGGGGTCATTTCCATAAAGAAGTAAGGCAATCATGGGATCTCTACAGTTAGCTACACTCATATATAACTATTTTCCACATTCTAATATATCCATACTATCCCTTTTCTCTAATTATCAGATGATGTCTAAAAAAGTAGAGGAATGAAAACATGGAACTAAAAAATATAAAATCATACTACACATGTGAACATGAATGTTCTTTTGTTCTTATTCAAACAGACAGACAAGTCACCAAATCATTGGTGCAGCCCCATCATTGGAAACTAATGAGAGGTTGTTGAAAGCCATCTAACCTCCTATGACTTCATCCTCCATTTGAAGAAGCTACTTACTAACCTAATATCTTGATGTATCTCATGTTGGTGATGACAAGACTCCCCATAATTTGGACATCACGTATAAGAAAAAATGCATTTGTGAGGAATTTTTTTTGTATTTTTAAAATTTTGATAATGGACCCAAAATATTTTGACTTTAAACTTGACACTTTTAATATTTTTGACGTAGACGACCCAATTTTGACTCTCTCGATATAAAAATGACATTTAACTATTGACGTCAATATTTTTGAATTTTTTAACAAATATTTGACTATGGACTAAAAAATAAATACATTAAACTATTTAAAAATTAATCATGTAAATAACCTAAATTAAAAACTCTTGACATGTATGATACAAGACATTTATATTGACAACACTGGAACTTATATATAATGACTTATTAAACTAAAACATACATACCTAATTTTGTTTTTAATAACTACACAAATTAAATTCAATAATGTAGTGACTTTTTATTTATTTACTAATGACACCTAATAAGAAAACATATAACCTATTTTTTTAACAATATTTTTATGTCTACGAGTTGATGATTTTCAAAGTCAAGATCAGAAGAAAGAGAGTTTTCCAAGGTATCACCAGAGATTTACAAAGCCTTATTCATGATCGATCTATATGGTGAAAAAAAATGACTACTAATTTAGATTTGAGACTGCATGTACTAAAAACCAATCTTAAAACTGTTGTATCCTAACCAAAAGAGTTTTTAGTAGATCTACTAACATCTCCTAATGCTAGTAGTCAATCAAAGGATTGAGTAGATTATTGGTAGAATCCTAGCTCATGATGTATTTTATTAGTAGGCTTTGGGGGGAAAAATGATGATGCACAGTAGATTAAACACACCTGTGTGTGTATGGGTGATCAATGGTAGTTAATTCACTTCTCTCAAATTGATAACTGATAGAGAATAATATAAGTGAGACCATCAATGTATAGACCCTCGATCCAATCATTCTCTGACTTTATTTTCCCATTGAATATTAATGCTATAAATAAATGCTTAAAAATATGTGGAATTATTTAGCGGCACAAAATTATAGAGAAAGTAAAAATGAATTCTTAGATAATATGCATTAAACTTATCTATTCATCTCTCAAAGCCAAATGTTTACTATATTCAACACTAAAATATTATGAAAATCATTGAATTGTCCTCATGAGCTATCCATGGTTAGAGCAAATAGAATGTGTTGAGTCCTATAAAAACAAACATAACATACTAATCAAAACATGATTTTTCAAATAGGTTATTTCATTATTTTTTCTCTAATACCAGATGATAGAACTAGTTAAGATTTACATATGGAAAAAGAGCCGAACATAGAGAAATTTAAAAACACAATAATATATTATTTATTATGATATATTACAAACTATATGGAGTACAAATATACAGGATATGAGTTTACTATATTTTGGATGGTAGATCCCTACAAACTCTCAACTATACAATCACCCAAATATCTCATAAACTAATAAATACTAACAACCCACTATTATATGAATATATTGTGACTCATAATATTTTTGGTAAACTAACCTATATACTATTAACATAATATTATTAACAAAAATATTTACGTTGGTAATTCATAATTTGAATAAATAACTATACCTCAACACAAATTTCTTTTATATGGTGTCAATCCAACATTTGATGTTTTCTAAAGAGAGCCACTTGAGTATTTTTTTAGCATCATGCTAATAATTACAATGGGTCCAAGAAACATAAACAAAATGTTTTGGTATTTATTCTTATTTTTGATTGAATAAATACTAGTTGTGCACCTAAAATAAAGGAAGAAACCAATGATCTAGCACACTGACATATCACATGAGTAGTGACCTCATTTGCTCACCTGAGACAAGTAACCTAAACTAGTTCCCATTAAGTCTACTAAATAGTTATGGATAGATTTAAATATATCTACACTTAATCACTTTGGTTAGTTATATTTTCATCATTACTACAAACATCATTTTAGATTTAACCATTTTATTTATTCCATATATTCCACAATTTTCTAATTAATACCATAGAAACATATTAACACATTCAAATTCATAGATATAATTAGTGATTCAATTCATTTCATTTTAAGAAGATTACAAAGGAATTTAAAAAACATTTCCTCAATATTATCTCTATGTCCATACACACAAACAACTTTCTAAACAAAGATAATGGATATTTATACATAATCCAACCCCTTTTAGGTTATATCATTAATACAATAGAGATGACTAGCCAATGACTATTTTAGAAAAAGAAGTCATGGTGATCCATTACAATAAAATATTTTTGACTCAGACCTAATAGCCCATATATTATCTCTCTATGCTAAATATTCATGTTTTTTCTCCTACTCTCCCATGAACTGGTGCTAGATTCATGCTTGGTTAGCCTCTTCTAAAGCTTCTATGAATTGATTCATAATTGTCTCTTCTTCCTATGCCCTTGTCCATGTATCAAGATTTTATCTTAGTCTTACATCTTTTATTTATCCTTTTTCTTAGTATATTTGTTTACCAAAAATATATCTTCTATGTCAAGGTCTTTCGCACCTCTCTTTCATGCCTCTTTCATGCCTTTATTTTCCATACCAAGGTATTTTTTTCTATTCTCATGCCCTTGTTCTTCTATGCTATGGCCTAAAAAACCTTAGAATATGTAAATACAAAAATTAGGTTCCAACACAATGACACTTGAATTTAAACTTGGAAACTAGCATTGATGCTAGTGAGCCTACTCCAATTCATATGTTTATACCTCATAAAGCCTCAAATTTGTAAATATTTAGATATGTACGAGTCGGCCTATTTTATTTTAATAAATATTATGTGATAAATATTTCAAAAAATGTGTTATAAATGCAAGTTAAATTCCACTCATTAATCATCTAGAAAACACCTATCAAGATTATACTACAATATTGAAAATCAATCATGAAACTAAGCTATTATATCCTATCTCTAAATCACTCATAAGATAGGTTTGAAGTATTAAAACAACAACCCATGAGAGTATTTTCCAAGTTATAATAAAGATCACTAAATGCACTTTCATATAACATATTATACATTTTTTCACACATAAGCCCACATAAGGGGAATAACTACATCATTTTGAGGCCCTTTTTAGATTATATGGATATGTAAGTAGTGTTCTTTAACATCAAGGTATTTTAGGTTAGCTCAAATTCACTTGAGTCCACTAACCTCCATTTCATAAGGTGGAATTCCATAATTAGAAGATCTATGGTTTTGATCAAAATATTAATATTGATAGTTTATATGCATAATACAAATAAAAAATATAAAAGGTGACAATGACATCTAACACATGTAGGTGGAATTCCCAAGAAAGAGTTTATACTACAATCTAGATAGAAGCATTGAAATCAGGATAGTAACATTGATGCTCATGTCCATAGGGTGACACAAGTGTCTGAGTTGATATAAACCAAATATTCTTAATCTGATGATGAGATCTAGATCTTCATACAATCCATTCATGTACATATAGTAGTTATATATTCTTTCACATCATTCTATAAACTTAGTAAAATTTCTCATTCATATTGTTATTATTATAATATTGAATATTATACTTTATATATTTGATTTATGCTTAGATTTTGTATATCTAATTAGAATATTAGTATAATATAAATTCATTAATTGGAATGTTAGAGTATTGTACTCCTTAGTTTATTATGTTACTCTCTTTCATATTAATCTTTATTTCTAAAAAGGGTTAAACATTTGGTGAACCTAACCTTTGAGTCTTCTTAGGTGATATTTGTTCTCCTCCTTACACTAGCCCTTATTTTTTTCCTTCTTCACCATGGATGATAGAGATGTTTTTATGACTATGATGTGGAAACTATTAACCTCTCTAAACAAGCTTCATTAATGTTGACCAAATTTGACCCTACAAGTCAAATTGGGACACCTATACATACAAAAATTGATTTTTAGGTGTTTAAGGGTCTAATTTTATGTTATGAGGTCTATTATAGGTTATTTTATGTCATTTAATGTTATATTAACCTTGTTCCTTAGTCATTTTTAATCTTTTTAGTCCTAGGAGTCATTTTGAGGCAAAAAGGGGGCATTTAGTGACTTGTATGACCTCTTTGGGAAATGTGATGGCTCCAAAAGTTTATGTCACATTACATGTGTTCTATTATGCCTTATTTAACTGTTCCTAATTGAAAAGTGGTAGGTTCATTAGAAAAAGGGTAGTTTTCTTTAAAAAAAGAAGTTTTTTTTATACTTGAGTTGTATAGACTTGTATAAAATCTTATAGTTTAGGAAATTTCTGATGGGATTGATTATAAAGGTTTTTAGCCTCCTATGTTACCCATACTTTTTTTCAATTTTGTTTTTTTGATTCCTTTAGATAGATTGGTCCCATTTTGTAGCAAGCAAGTTTCCACCACTTCTAACATCTTCATGTCTTGTAATAATTGATGGTTGGTTTCCATGTTTCAAATATTATTTTCTTTCATTCCAAGATCATCATCCAAATAAATCATCCATAAAGTTGCATCTACAAGTAATAGGTAGTTGGTTTACTCTGTGACTATCATAAGTAGTCAACTGAAAATGGAAATTTAAAAAAAAATGAATGAATCCACTTATCTTTCCTTCCATTAGGCTTAGCTATAGATGGCAAGCAAAAGTAGTCATCTATAGCCTCTCAAGATGACATCATGCTAAAAGTGAAGAATTTGGGAGATGTTTCAATATTTTAAGATTTTTAGGAGTCCATTTGAACATTTTTTAAAGGTTTTTATGTGATCACCAACATGTTTTTTTGCTCATTGTCCAAATTTTAAACCCTACCTATATTTGCAAATAGCCACCTATAAGTGGGCCTAAACAGGGGACTAAGGTACTCAATAGAGTGTTAAGGCATGTGATGGAACCCTAGTTAGAGTCCTTACATGTTGAATGGAAAATAATATGAATATTTAAAGTGATATATGGATTATAAAAGTTTAATATCACCTTCTAGTAGGAAGATACAGTATTCAGGGACATTTTCTTGAAAATGTGAAAACAGAGCACCTGATGGTTTTATTGATGTCATATGAAGAAGTGTCACAAAGTCTTGAGGCACCTAATTGACTAAGATTTGTATCTTATAGTAAGGATAGGAACTTCACAATGTTTTAATGGTATATTATCAATGGATATTGGTTTTTGGAGGCCCAAAATTGTGTTTTTATGCACTATTTTTAGTCAATGTCATCTACAGGTATGAGTCCTAAAGAGACCTTTTTATTTATAGTTGAAAATTAGGTATTTAAACCATAGTATAGTGTTTATAAATTATTAAAAGGAATAATTTTTACCTAATATATCATCAAATAGGTTCATGGTATGTGTTTTATCCCCCCATATACACCTATAGGTGTCTCTTCCTCTAAAAATGTGCACCTAGAACAGGGGTCAAACTCATACACAATCCATGATAGAAGATTAAGAATGGGACTATTAAGTTAGGATGATTTAATAAGTTATAAATGGTCCATTTAATCAAAAGTGACATGGAATACCTCCTAATAAGAATCATCATACACAAGGTTTGCCTCATTTAAACATAGTTGACTATGTATGACTGTGTTGGTAGAGTAAGAAGGTAAAGTTTATTGAGGTGGAATTTGTATAAAAATGAATAGACAAGTCCAAATAATTGATAATTTACCTAAAATAGTTGATTTAATGTATTTATGAACTAATATTAAGGCCTAACTAATCACACATGTACCTACAAGAACCATTTTTGGGTTTAAAATAGGAAACACCGTCAAACACTTTCACATAGTTAGACAGGGTGTAAATTAGAGGGGTTATAACATGGGTTACAATGAAAAAATAATTAGAATAGGTTTTAAAATTGAATTAAAATATCATGAGTTTATAAAATAAAATGATCAGAGCATAAAAAACCCTCTCCATAGGCACAGTCAGTATATGACTATCATATTCACAATCTACCTTTTCCAAGTCTATCTTAGGTTTTTATGATTTTTGGATGTCAAATGGAATGATTAAGATAATTTTTTGTAACATAGAATCCTTATGGGTTGGATAAAACCATCCAATTTTTTTCCTAGATAAATAGGGGAAGTTCCCTTTGTTTTGTCTTAGATAGAGGGTACTTCACTTAAATGTAAACTATCATTTTTGGGGAATAAGGGTGATAAGGTGAGGTAAGGATCTGATTTAACCTTCCAATAAGATGTGAGAGGTTTAATTACACCCAATAAAACATTGTAAATCAAGTAAATAAGAACTAATTTCAATAAGGAGGTCTAAACCCTCAAGGCTGTAGTCAAGACCTTTAGGTAGGGTTTTTGCCTAAAGCCCAAATGATGGGCCATATTCATTTCCAACCTTGGCAGATATTTATAATGGATTTACAGATGTTTATGGGGTAACTAAATAGTTTTTTAATCTTGTTTAAGGTAGATAAGTTGAAAGGGAAGCCATTTTTTAGATTCAAAATCACATCAAACCTATGCAAAATAAGGAGAAGAACCCGAGAGGTCAAATTAAAGAGCTCATAACTATATGGTATTGGTACATGGGAGCTCAATAAATTGGGAAAATTTAAAAGGGTTCCTAAGCTTAAATATTGTCAAAATTATTTTCAAATTCAATGTCAAATCTTCATGAACAAATCTTAAGATCCTAAGACACTCAAAACCCTTGTAAAACCCTTGCTAGTGACCTGATTGGAGAAATGAGGTTCGAAAGCTACTATAATGGAATATTTTGACTATATTTATGATTTGAGGCTATATAATACTCTCTTAGGATATTATCCATCAAGATTAGCTATATTAAACTATATCAATGGAGTGTAAAATAGGATTTTTTTTATAGTTTTATGTATTGTGAAGGTTGTAGGAGGTCTCAAGAGATGAAAATAAAATGGGAGGGAATATTAGGAATTATTATTAGTATAAATTTAAATTTAATTCCTTGTAATAAACCCTAAGTGCCTCAACTAGTTGTTTCATCTCCTCTAGTCAAAATTGGCATAGTGAACATGGTAGTGAGAAGTGTGAAAACTCCAAGTGAAAGTGGTTTTAATGTGTTTATAATGATTTTAATTCCATGGAGAGTCTTTAAAAATTTAATATACTCCATCATATTATTTTCATAGAGAAATTATTACTTTTTTGAGGCCAAGTGTGAGGGGTGATAGAAAAAGGAGTTTTTTAGACTATAAATGGTGATGGCTCATTCCCAAATGATTCTAGAGGACCAAGAATACAAAAAATGAATGGAGAGGTATGTTTGAAATCCTTACATATCATTAAAATAATAAATAATATCCTTATTTAGTTTTGGGATGTTTAAATAGAGGTGAATAATGAAGGTAGTTTTATGAGCTAGAATGAGGAGTTTCATGCCACTTTTCATAAGTTTTCATGCCTTGTATGGCCACTTGTCTCTTATAAACTTACATGGTTCATACCACATCCTATTTTCATGCATAATTAAATCATTTTATAATCTTGAAAAGTGCCCTTAAGACCCTTAGACTTCTCTCTTCTCCTCTCTCTCTCTCTCAAGTTTTATAAGAACTAGCCTTTTTGGATATTGTAACTTATGTTCCACCTGAGTATGGTGAAGCCTTACTCCTTTTCATACCATTTTATTAATAATACTATTGTTTTTTACCTATTAATGACTATTCATAGTGTGTTTTACTTGGATGATTGGTCTTGTTTAGTGATAACTATGATTTCCTTAGCATGTTGTCTCATTCTTTCATCTTATTTTTAGTTGGAAAGCTTATTATTATAGTGCATGTAAAGTGTTATAATAAGTGTCAAGGTTGAGTGAGTTCATCTATTCACTACTTCCATTTAAGGATTTTTATCTAGTCTTCCTAGCCTAAACATTCATCCATAACCTCATAATGTAATATTGATGCAAGAAGATGCAAATTAGAGAAGTGTATATTTGGTTAATCTCTTGGTTTCATGTGTAAGATGCATTTGGTTGAAATTCATCAACTTATTAAGTGTATCACCTCCCTTAGGATAGTTTTATTTTAGTTTTATCTCTCCCTCCCCCCCCACCAACCCCCCCGCCCCCCCCATTAAAAAAAAAAGGTGTAGTAGTGATCTAAAGTGTTACATCAAGGGAGTTAGCCCTATCTATATATTCAACTCATTCTTAGGCTCACCCATAGCCTAGAGGTGTTTAAATTATGCTACTTAGATGATGAGATATTAGACATATCCTCAAAGGGTTCAAATCCAAGTGATAATAGTTTTTTTCACACCCATGGGAGTCTTGGTCTAAGAAGTGGGATGATTATTGGTGTGTCTTTCCCTTATTAGATTTTGGAAGCAATAAAGCTAACACCAATGGTGACTCTGAATGATAAATTTTGGTTATAAGCAGCCTAGGTATATCTATTTGAAAATTTTGATCAATTTTTATGTTTCCTTTGAATATGAGGATGATATGGATAGCTATGGTAAATAATACTATCATGAACATTCTTATCAGCCTTGCTATGAATCACCTTTAACCCCTCAATAGTTCTATTAAAATGGCTATCAATCCTATGAGCCATGGTCACCCTATAACCCTTCATTTCCCTCTCCATATGGATACCATATTGTTATACAACCCTATGTGGATGGTTACCAAAAAACTTATCAAGAAACATATCTCTATTAGTCCTAATATAAGCCCTATCATTCATATCATAATGCCTATCAGCCTCAAGAGTACTCCTATGAATCTTGTCATATGAAATTATATGTTTCCATATATTGTACATAAAGATCTTATTGGAAAGATGTAACTCCTACTTATATAGGTGTTTATCCTTCTAATCAGCCCAAGAATTCACTTCCCTATGAGCTTACTAGTACTTTTATCTTTCCTAAATCCACTCCCAAGTTCTCTCCTTCATCCCACACTTCATCTACAACTCTTTCAATTTCCACTACATCTCATATCCCAACCCCTTCAACTTTCATTACATCTCATATCCATCAACCTTCCACCTTAACCCTTCTTGAGAAAGAGCCTATCTTGAGATAAGCAAGTGAAGAAGAGTAAGTTTAGTTGATGGCTGATCATAAAGATCTCATGAGTGATTATGAGGAAGAAATCACCATAGGGACTCCCCTTGGTGAATAAAAGGATAATCCATAAGATTTTGCCTCCATATTTGAAGGTATGCGTGTCCATGAAGTAGACTCTAATTCCTCTATTTTTTAGGGGATGTGTATTCATGAGGAATGTGGCCAAGACTTAAAGAGAGAGGTATTTGAAGAAGACTCCATGTCTAATCATGATGTTGTAGATGGAAATATCAAGTATGAAGTGGAATGTGTTATCAAGGATGGATAATAGTTTCAAACCACTCCTCAAGAAGTGGTAGTCCTAAGAGAGTCTCATGAGACCAAGGTAGAGGAAATAGTTCTTGAAGATGACATTCATCAGGAAGAAGATTTATGGCAAAGGTTCAATGTCATATATAAGGAATTTAATAAACATAAAGATGAAGGTCATTTTTCTAATCAATAACCTATATCATGAAGCCATTTGATGATGCTAGTGTACAAGAAGTTGTAGACATGGCTAATGATGTCAAGGCTGAGAGAACTATCATATTTTCAAACTTACACATCAAAGATCAAATTCACGAGAAGGTTGAGAATGTTTGGATTTAATAGGAGTTCATTTCCTTAGTTAATTTATATGAAGCTACTTGGTTCTCTTTCAACATCATGCCAATGAAGTTGGAAAACACCATAAAGAAGATAGAGACATTAATGCTAAAGGGAAAAAGACTACATGTCTCACTAAAGCCTTCATGTCATGAAGAAAGTAAGGTTTCAAACTTTACCTTTGACCCAGGAGGGAGCTATGCTTAATTTTTAGTTGTACATAGTTGTTTGCTTTATATTTTTCATAAGTGCTTTGAGAACATGTGTATTTGCTTTACTTGTGTGTGTCCTTTGTTTTGAGTGGTTGAGGTAATTAGTGGTCTTATCTTGATCAAATATTATGGTTAATGATAAAATACCTCTTTTTTTATTTTAGACTTCAGATGAATCCCTAATCATAATGGACTAATAAGGCTATGGGTCTAGTTAGTATAGAAGGCATACTACCCTTATGAGTCACAAATTTGTTGACCAAATTTGACCCTACAAGTCAAATTAGGAACCTTATAGGTAAAAAAATTATTTTTAGGTGTTTATGGGTCTAATTTTATATCATTAGGTGTATTATAAGTTAATTTATGTCATTTAATGTTATATTAGCCTTGGTCCTTATTCATTTTTAATCCTTTTAGTCTTAGGAGTCATTTTGAGGTCAAAAAGGGGGAATTTAATGACTTGTACAACCTCCTTGGGAAATTTTAAAGTTAAAAAAGGTTATTTAACATTTAATGTGTCTCATTATGCATTATTCAACTATTCCTAACTAAAACGTGGCAGGTTCCTTAGAAAAAGGATAATTTTCTTTAAAAAAATGAGTTTTCTTGAGTTATATGGACTTGTACAAAATCCTATAGTTTGGTAAATTTCAAGAGTGTCCCTTGGTATTAAATACACATACTTAAATGATAATTTTGATTATACACTTCAAAAAATAAATAAAATTACTTATCTTTCCTTCCACTAGGCTTGGCAAGCAAAAACAGTCTTCAAGTTTGTACTTGGTATGGTAAGTTGGAGATGTTTCAAGAAAAATCATCTTGGGGTGTATTCTATACTCAATCAGATTCCATTTGATGTTTTGTTATAGAGTAATGGTGGTATGAGTTTTATGAACCATTATTAATAAGTTAGACTATCTAATCTACTTGTTAATCTATGTACCCTATAGGTTTTACCTTGGTTTGAGAAAGTCCATACAATATAGTTACTCAGATTTATTATATAGTATTTTTAATCTAATTTCAAATGTTTTCCATATTTTTTTTTTAATTTAGGAGTTTGTTTTAAGAGCCAATCACTTTAGGTTTATAGACTGGTCCCATTCTATTTAATAAGCAGTTTTCCACCACTTTCAAAGTCTACATGTCTTGTCAATGGTGTAAAATTATGGTGATGGTTAGTTTACATGTTTAAAATATTTTTTCATTTCATTCCAAGATCATTATCCAAATAAATCCTCCATAAAGTTACAACTACAAGTGAGAGGTATTTGGTTTACTCCATTACTATCATGAGTAGTCAACTAAGAGTTGGATTGAAGTCTTTAACACATACATGAGGATATAATTAGAGTCTTTAGAGGATGAATAGATTCTCCTAGAAAAATAAATCAAGTGAATCCCTTTCATTGGCACTATGAGTGTTATAAAAACTAATCATCAACCACCATTGTTAGGTCTGCACCATGGAATTGCACCTATAGGTGCTATGAAGGAAGGATTCAATGTTGGAAGGGAAGTGTGAGACCTTGTTTTGAGCCTTGAAAAATATTTATGTTTCCATTTGAACACATTGAGGAGAAACCAATTGAATATGAAGGAAAAATATTTAGTAAATTATTCTAACTCATACTCACTGCCTGTATGCAACCCAACAATGCATCTATAGACTCTCAAGATGACATCATTCTAAAGGTGAAGAATTTGGGAGATGTTTCAATATTTTAAGATTATTAGGAGTCCATTTGAACATTTTTTAAAGGTTTTAATGTGATCACCAACATATTTTTCTACTCACTATCCAAAGTTTAAACCCACTACCTATATTTATAAATAGCCACCTATAGGTGGCCTAAACAGGGGAATGAGGTACTCAATAGAGTGTTAAGGCATGTGGTGGAACCCTACTTGGAGTCATTATATGTTTAAGGGATAATAATATGAATATTTTAAGTGATATATGGCTTATAAAATTTTAATATCACCTTCTATCAGGAAGATACAGTATTCAGGGACATTTTCCCCAAAATGTAAAAATAGAGTACCTAATGGTTTTATTGATGTCATATAAGGAAGTGTCACAAAGTCTTGAGGAACCTAATTGAATAATATTTTTATCATATAGAAAGGACATTAAATCCAAAATTTTTTAAGTGAATAAGATCAATGGATATTGGTTTTTTGGAGGCCCAAAATTGTGTTTTTATATACTATTTTCATTTAGGGTCATCTACACGTCTGAGTCCTAAAGAGACCTTTTTTCATCTAAAGTTGAAAATTAGGATTTTAAACCATATTTTAATGTTTATAAATGATTTAAATGAGTAATTTTTACCTAAGATATCATAAAATAGGTTCATGGGTTTTGTTTTATCCCCCCATATATACTTACAGATGTTTCTTCCTATGAAAATGTGCACCTACAATAGGGTTCAAACTCATACACAATCTATGATGGAGGATTAAGAATGGAACTATTAAGTTGGTCTAATGTAATAATTTATAAATTTTCCATATAATAAAAATTTATATGGAATACCTCCCTAAAATAATCTTCATACACAGGGTTTGCCTCATTCAAACATGGTTAAATGTGTATGACTATGTTGGTAGAGACTAAGAAGGTTAGGTTTCTTGAGGTGGATTTTGTCTAAAAATGAATAAAAAGGTCAAAATAATTGATAATTGACATAAAATATTTATTTAATGTATTTATGTACTAATATAAAATCCCAACTAAGCACACATGTACCTACAAGAACCATTTTTGGGTTCAAAATAGGAAGACACAATCAAACACTTTCACATAGTTAGATAGGGTGAAAATTAGAGGGGTTTTAGTAAGGGTTAAAATGATAAAATGTTTTGAATAGGTTTGAAAATTTCATTAAAATATCATGAGGTTCTCAAATCAAATTATTAGAGCATAAAAACCCTCTCCAAAGGAAATACACAGTCAGTCTATGACTATCGTACACATAGTCTACCTTTCATAATTATATCTTAGGTTTTTATGATTTTGGGAGGTCAAATGGAATGATAAAAAGTTAATTTTTATACAAATAATCATTATGGGTTGGATAAACCCATCCAATATTTTTTTTATCTAGATAAATAGGGGAAGTGCCCTCTATATTTTCTTAGATAGAGGGTACTTCCCTTAAATAAAAATTGTCAGTTTTGGGGAAGAAGGGTAATAAGATGAGGTAAGGAGATAAGTGAACCTTAAAATAAGATTTTGTAGATTTAATTACACCAAATAAAACATTTTAAATCAAGTAAATAATAAATAATTTCAACAAGGAGGTCTAAACCCTCAAGGCTGTAGTCAGGACCTTTAGGTAGGGTTTTGGCCTAAAGCCCAAATGATGGATCATATTCATTTCCAACACTGAAATAGATTTCCAATGGATTGAATAGTTTTTATTTGGTAACTAAATATGTGTTAAAGCTTTTGTAATGTATAGGAGTTTCAAGGGAATCCATTTTTGGACTCAAAATCACATTAGGGTTGCACCAAATAATGAGAACCTGAGAGGTCAAATTAAAGAGCTCATAACTATATGATCTTGGTGCATGGGAAATAAATAACTTGGGAAAATTTTAAATGGTTCCTAAGATTCATTATTGTGATTTTTTTTTGCAACTTCAATGTCAAATCTGTATGAACAAACCTTTAGAGCCTAAAGCACTCAAAACCCTTGCAAAACCCTTGTTAGTGACCCAATTGGATAAATGAGGTTGAAAATATACTATAATGGAAATGTTTACCCAAAATGATAATTTGAGGTGTTATAATACTCTCTCATTCTACTCCCCATCAGGATTAGTTATATGAAATTATATGGATGGAGTGAAAAATAGGGTATTTTTGATAGTTTTATGCATTGTGCAGGTTGTAGGAGGTTTCAAGAGATTAAAATCACATAGGATGGAATATTAGGACTTAATATAACTCACCATGTAAATTTAAATCCTTTTAATAACTATTAAGTTCCTCAACTAGCTACTTTATCTCAGCTAGTCAAAACTAGCATAGTGAACACAATAGTGAGAAGTGTGAAAACTCCAAGTGGAAGTGATTTTAAGGTGTGTCTAATGCTTATAATGAAATGGAGAGTATTAAAACATGTAATATACTCCATCCAATGTATTTTCATATAAAAATGATGCCTTTTTTGAGGCCAAGTGTGAGGGGTGATAAAAAAGGAATTTTTTAGACTACAAATGGTGATGGCTCATTCCCAGATGATTATAGAGGACTAGGACTACAAATAATGCATGGAGAGGCATGTTTTAAATCCTTCCCTCTCATTCCAATAATCATGACTATCCCTAGTCAGTTTTGGGATGTTCAAATACATGTGAATAATGAAGGTAGTTTTTTTTAATCTAGAATGAGGAGTTTCATGCCACTTATCTCTTATAACATTGAATGGTTCATCCCACATCCTCTTATCATGAATAATTAACTCCTTTTATTAGCTTAACAAGTTTACTTATGACCCTTAAACTTCTATCTTCTCCTCTCTCTCTCAAGTTCTATAAGAACTATCCATTTTGGCCATTGTAACTTATGCTCCACCTAAGTATGGTGAATCCCTACTCATTTTCATACCATTTGATCAGTAATATTACTAATTTTTACATATTAATGACTGTTTATAATGTTTTCTACTTGGATTATTGGTCTTTCTTAGTGATAAATATGAATTCCTTAGCATGTTGTCTTATTCTTTCATCCTATTTGCAGTTGGAAAGCTTCTTCTTGTAGGGCATGTGAAGTTTTATAAGAAGTGTCAAGGTTGAGTGAGTTATTATATTCACTAGTTCCATTAAAGATATCTTTTTTAATCCTCCTAGCCTAAAGATATAGATTAGATAAGTGTATATTTGGTTAGTTTGTTGGTTTCATGTGTAACATGTAGCTAGTTGGAAGTCATCAACCTATTTGGTGTATCACCTCCATTAGGATATTTTGATTTTATTTTTATCTCTCCCTTCCTCCTCCAAAATTTTAGGTGTATTAGTGATCCAAATTTGTACATCAAGGGAGATAGCCCTATCTAGAGATTCACCTCATTCTTAGGCTCACCCATAACCTAGAGGTGTTTCAATTGTGCCACTTAGATGAGGATATATTAGACATATCCTTAAAGGGTGAAAAGTCAAGTGAAAAAAATTAATGAAAAATATTGTCAAATCAAATAAGACCTCATAAAAATAACACTCCATTTAATATTCTATAAGGCCTCTTCTAGATTATCTTGATTAGGATAGGTACCATCATTCTAACCAAGTCCATCATACCACCATCCAATGAGATAATAAAAAAAAAGTTACATTCTTAAATGGAGATGGTCAATCTATTTATCCTCTACCAACCATGACATAATTATCTCTGATCAAGCCTAATATTCCTTTATTTTATAATGCAACTTTCCATCAAGTTCATAAAGATATTATGGATTATTTATGAAAAACAAATGCTATATCATTACCAATGGTTCTAAAGTTTTAAAATGATATAATATTATCAAATGTTTCAAAATTTACAAATTATATGCACTTATTACCAGCTCCTAACATTTCCAATGAACTACACTCTAAATGAATTGGCAATAATGAAGAGTAATCCATAATTCATATGTTTCAAATCAATGGTAAATTAAAATTAATGAATACATATTTTCAAACATTAATAATTATTACTTGCCATCTTATATATATGATGAATGCTATCATATATCTTTAAAGGTAAGTTTTGATTCTCATATTACAAATATTAGCATGCAATACTACTATTAATAATAACATGATCACAAATGAACCTCTTCAAAAAATTGTGTTTGCATATTATTATATTCAAGATTAATTATGCTCATGTTACCTTTATTTTTTGGACATGAGGTCCCTTACTACCATATAATTCAATATTTAAATTCTTTTAGTCATTGGGATCAAGATGGATGTTTATTGTTAAAATATTTCCATATAATCCTCACATGAGAAGCTTGGGATTCATTTTATAATTTATGTAATGGATCCTTAGCTACTCTCAATTAACTATAAGATGTTTTCTTCTTATATTTTGATTCACATAATGTGCCAAAACTTATGTTGTAACATTTGCAAAGCTTCCAAAAACATGATAATGAGTTCATTCAAGATTATGCTATTTGATTTAAGAGTGCCTAACATTTTTTTGAATATCAACCTTCAAATTTAGAACTACAATTTATACTCAATAGAAGTATTACTTCCCCACTCAAATAAAGAGAATTACATGAACTCTATACCTTATTTGATCACCTATATAAGTATAAGCATAGATATTCATTATTTATACTAAAAAAACAAAGAATTAAATATATATCCATCCAAATATAAAATATTTGTTAAGGATGCATACACCATAAACAAGTTTCCAAGTGATGATCATGTACAAAAATGCAATATTCCAACTCTTTATATGACATATTTACATAATTTACTCAATATTGGACTAATATCATATGGACATCCTTTACATCAAATTCTAATTTTACCATGTCAAGATACAAATTCAACTATATCAATAAAAAAGAATCCTTGTCAAAATGATTTAACAATCACATTATTTTTGGGTGGAGCTTATTTTTTGTAAAACCATCTTGACTCTATGGAGAATTAAATTAATTTTAATGTAAGAATTTTGTCACAAATTGGATATAATATCAAATAATTACATCATAAAAGAAGATAAAATGATTCCTTGGGGTACATCATCTTACCAATTGTTTGTGGTTCAAAAGTTATCAAATTGAAAGTTTGGGTCATGCCTCATACATATCAACACCCATTTACATTGGAATGTTTTGTTTATATCAATTGGAAGATAAAATAGATTAAAATCAATAAGGATTTTCATTTTGCCACAAAGTAATAAGGGTTCATATCATACACAATGGTGATATGATCTTAAGAGTAAAGTAAAGATATAAGAAGAGCATGCCATGTACCTCTAACACTTAATACACAGATCATGAAAAAATTGATTAATTCAAACACACATAATTAAAAAACTTAAAAAAATAATCATTAAATTCCAAAATTCTAAAAATTTCAAATATTCAATAAAATACAAAAGCATGCAAATAAAAAAAAGATATAAAAACATTTATAATTTCACATGTTTACTAGCTTATACATATGCTTTTTAATTTATGTTAGTGCATAGCATATCATTTGTATACACACGTATGTTTCATAGGTACTTGAGTGTTATAGAAGCATACATTTGATCCATGATACACAAACATGAAAAAGTTGGACCTTTTCTTTTCTCACATGACATACTACGTTGGGGGCATATTTTTTCTACTTAATCATGATTTACACATGTTATATTATTTTATGATAATTTTTCATTTTCACATTTATCTTATATACTAACATTTACACATGGTTATACTCATGTTACTATCTTACATATTGTACTTGATATGATATTTTATAGGATATTTTGATAACACATGTATGAAGAGACTAGTATGACATATTTATGCTAGTTACTTATATTTCACTTATTTCATCTTATCATATGGCTTACTTGAGTTTAATTTTTGTTCCATTTGAACATGTTACTTTCTTATTGGCCACAATGCCATGAATATTTCTTATTTCTTTGGTGTGTGGATACTTTATTATGTTCTCCCCTTGAATCTATGACATTTGAACATGCCCCATGTTTATGGACTCCATAGACCCCTCTTTGTGTGACATTGAGTCCTTTTGTGTGTTCTTGATTGTATTTTGAGATTATTACTCATATATATTACCATGATCCATATCATGCATATTATGGCTTGTTATGTATGCATATTATGAGCTTCATTGATACATCTTCTTAGAGATGATACTACTATATGTTTCTTTACTACTTGATCGATACATATATATCATGGTTATATTATCCTTTTCAGATAAGGTAATTATAAATTTTCATTCCCCTCATCTCAAAGTGGGGGATATAAATGGGGAAATGTCATAGATATATGAATCTACAAAAGTATAGTTGATAGATTGTAATAATTTGATACATTTTACATAATTTAGATATAAACTTGGGACATAATCTTATACATTTAGCATAGGTTTGGGATAGAGTTTTTTAGATTTGTGATACATATTACATAAAAATTATAGATCAGAGGTTACATTTTGATAGATATTTTAGTTTGAGACACATTTGAGGTGCATATTCCATGTGAATACACCAAATTATAGATACATTATTTAAGTAATACTAATATTCAAGTGTTGACCATACCAATTTGCATCGTTTGAGATTTTATATACTAAAACAATTATCTCCTTTGATTAGTGTGATCAAGATTAAATTATCTTAATGGACTTAGAACTAATTTTATTTAGTATGGGTTGATATGGTTACATCATTTGACTCAGGTTATATTGGATAGATTACGTTTACACATGAGTTGTGAAATTGAGATTCAATGCCCTTTATGGACTTGGCACAGCTCACCCTTACAATATATTTGGGGAATGAACACCCTAAAATTACCCTCTTCATATTGTTGGTTGAATATTTTGTCTATCAGCGTACTGGTAAAAAAAATAGGTCTTATCAGCCAAAGCAAGAAGATTAGTCATCCTAATGTGCAATTTTATCACATCAGAAGGAGACTGCTCTCTCCTCTCATCAAGGGGAGGTTTCCTTGTGGATATGCTATGTATATGTATAAACAGAAAATAATACTCAAGGGTAGGACTAGGCATCCATCTCTCTTTCTTCAGAGATGATGTATAAAAAACAAAGGAAAAACTCAAGGAATGATAGACAGACTCTCCTCTTCTTTTAGGAAAAACTATTTAGTCAGCCACAAGAATACCCTTGGAAATAAAATCAGAATGTAACTAAAGTATGGTAACCAACAAATCGAAATAGAACACAAAGTCTCTATCATGAAATGCTCAAGAGTAATATATGAAGGGCAATGAAAACTCAAAGTCTTTTCAAAGTCCTTTACGCAGCAATAAAAAAAGCAAACACACTGAAGGTAGCTATGGGGGCACAAAGTCACTCCACAGTTGATTCTTTAGGACACCTTCTTGACTAATTTACTAATCCCGCTTATTAAATTAATGAAATAGAAAAGATATCATAGCACAAAGTCTAAAAAAGTCCCTTATTTTCATTAAAATAATATGATCAACAGACTGAGCACAAAGTCTCAATGATGCCTCTCAATTTCGGTAGAGTTTCATTCAAATTGTCAAAAAGAAGATGATCCTTTTACAATGAAAGGAAGTCCCTTATATAGCCACTTCAAGAAGGACTCGGGAACAGTAATACATCATGATGCATTGGGAAATGTTAGGAAGACCAGCTGGAACTTTGGGGACTTTTACCCATTTGATCTTTTCAATGTAGATGAACAAGTTACACAATTGAAAGATTATAACTTTCAATGTCTAGCTGTCGGTCTGATCTTGTCTTCATCGTTCCTCCTTTCCAAATTAATTGAATCGGGTCCTAAATTCATCCATTATTTTGTCTTTCTTTGTTTTTAGCTGGTTTTTGTCTTGAATTCTAGAAATGCATTTAGGTCTATGGATCAAAGGATCAACAACTATTTTATTGCCTTTAAAATTGATGTTTACATGCCCATCAATATGCTTCCAATGGCTAGTCGGCTATGCTAAATTTGACATCTTTGTGGGCATCACCCCTTGGTCTTCTTTTGACTTTTAGCCTTACCCAGTCAGCTTGGACTTACCCTTTTAGATTTTGAGAAATGACCTGTGTTTGAATAGTCCTTCATTTTAGTTGCCAAGAGTCCCCCACAAGGGCACTTGCTCTTTAGGGTCCTTTGGCAGCCCCTTTTGCGTTGGCAGTCCCCACAGACAAATCTTTCAGGTAAATGTTCCCCACAGATGTTTCCCCAAGGATTATTTTTGGGTGTTTGATTTGAAATCTCCTTGTGGGTAATTCTATGGACATTTGTTCCACAAAAAATTCTTGTAGACAAAAAGTCTAGGGAAAATTCCCATGGACAAAAAGTCTATGGAAATTTGTTCCACTAAATTCTTTTGAAAATGTCTTCGGGTTTTGCCTTAAACAAATCCAAAAGAACTATCTTTTGGCTTACTTAAAAGAAATGATCCTATAGAAAGGTGCTTTTCTTGATTAAGTGCGCTCTAGAAGGGCACTTGTCCTTTGAAAAGTCTTCTTTTGTATTGAATCGCCCCTTTGAACTTGGCCGATGAACCATTAGTTGAACTGGTTCAATGGTTCAATGAAGCGCGCCGAGCCCCTATTGTTGAACCTGTAGACATTTGAACCAAAAGATGAACTAAAAGAATGAACCAACTGAATGAAATAAAGTGTTAAACTACTTGGTTGAACTGAATCATTGAATTGTTCTTTTGGTTGAACCTGTCATTGAACCTTGAACCCATTAAACCTTTAAACTAGAATGGTTTAATGATTCAATGGTTTAATGGTTCAATTAAATGATTTGGCAACATGTCCTTAAAGTTGATGAACCATTTGAAGTGATTGAACTTTGAACCATTTTGAAACCTTTAAACTCTTACCAAACATGAACTTGTTGAACCTTGAACCCGTTGAACCTTTGAACCAAAGAGGTTCAATGGTTCAACGGTTTTATGGTTCAAGTCTCTTTTTGCACTCAAATGCTTGTCGATGAAGATTTTCAATTGAACCAAAACTCTGAACCAATCTTGGAAAATGAACAAATGTTGAAAATCAATTCTTTTAACTGAAAACCACCTGTAGAAGTCTTTGAACCTATATAAATGAACTTGCTTGTAGAAACTAAAAATACAAAGTCCGTAGAAATCAACATGTAAAATCCATTAAACTTGACTTGCAAAGTCTATAGATTTTTTGAGAAGCTCTAAAAATGAGAAATCTGAATATCTAAGACAAATTTTTGAAAATGGAAGATACAATTTTGGTCTGTAAAACCAAAATAATTCAAATGTTGTTTCAAAAATGATTGTTATTATTGGGAGACAACAGCTGGCTCCAGTTGGGGAACTTCTATCAATTGAAAAATGAATTGGAGGGAATAAAATTCAAAATCTCCAGTGTCTTCAAGTGTACAATTGGGCTTTGGAGTCATGCCATGGAGTCATGAAAGGCGTCAAAAAGAAAATAAACAAAACAAAATAGGAATAAAGCTATACAAATTTACATATATACAGAGACAACGATCTGGTACTTCAAGAGTTGAAGTGTTTCAGATGCTGCCCATTGTGGGGTAGAAAAAAGAGTGTGCCATCTTGGTATTTTAAAAGAAAACTATTTTCACCCATGTACTGATGAATTATGAACGGGCCTCTCCAAAGGGAGTCAAATTTTCCATGCATCCCCTTTGGTTCTCTTCTTTTGTCCCATAGTAGGACTTTATCTCCAATCTGAAAATCATGATTTTTGGCCTTTTGATCAAAAAGTTTCTTTACCAAACTTTGATGAACAACAATTCTATCCACCACCATGGTTCTTTGTTCTTCCAACTAAGTCAGGCACATAATTCTTTTGTCAAGAGAGCTCTCATATGTCTGATCTTCAATGACCTTTGCCAATTTCAATGCTAGTAACTCTAAGGTGATTGGTATCTTAGCATTAATACCGTAGAGAAGTTGAAAAGGAGACATACCAATCACCCTCTTTGGCGTAATCCTATCAGCCCATAGAGAATCAACTAATGCTTTATGCCATGTCCTTTGATTATCATTTGCAAGCTTCTTAATAATAGTTACCAAATTTTTATTGCTGGACTCAGCTTGTCCATTCCCTTGTGGAAAATAATTAGAAGAATGAGAGAGCATAATTCCATAATAAAAATAGAATTGCATAATTTCTTGAGAGGTGAAACAAGCTGCATAATTAGTAACAATTTTGAGTGGGACTCCAAATCTGGAAATGATATTCTCTTTCAAGAAGTTGCATACAACTTCTAAAGTAGCATACTTTGTCAGGATTGCTTCTACCCATTTGGTGAAATAATCAATCATTGTATGGACATAATCATGTCCATCACTTGAAGATGGATTTATTGTCCCAATAAAATCAAGTCCCCACTGCTGGAAAGGTTCCTCTATGATTACTAGCTTGAGAGGTAGGGCAGCCAACTTGGGTTTTCCAACAAATTATTGACAAAGTTCACATTTCCTCACCCATTTATGTGCATCTTGGAAAAGAGTCAGGCAATAATACCTGGCTCATAGAATTTTGTGAGCAGTCACAGGGGCAAAAAAATGTCCTCCACATGCTAGATTGTGGAAATATTTCAAGATCTGGGTCTGCTGTTCTTTATCTACATAGCGAAGGAACACTCCATCTATGCTTCTTTATACAGGCCATTGTCCCAAAGGACAAAATTGGCAGCTTTCAATCTGATAGGTCTCCTCTCTTTGTAAGACAAATGAGCAAGAATTCACCATAAGTCAAAAAATATGCAATATCTGAGTACCATTTGTTGGTAGTGGAGACAAAAAGGACTATTAGCACATTGTCTACTTTAGCTTCTT
This sequence comes from Torreya grandis, assembly GCA_037957365.1. Taxonomy (NCBI): domain Eukaryota; kingdom Viridiplantae; phylum Streptophyta; class Pinopsida; order Cupressales; family Taxaceae; genus Torreya; species Torreya grandis. The sequence continues at coordinate 1,175,663 of JARHVA010002066.1, read as the reverse complement.
CATGCTGTGTATCTTCTGACTTATTGTCAGTGATTAATTGGCAAATGCCTTTACCTCTAACTAGCTTTATTGGCTTGATATCCAAATCAAATTCTTTGATCTTTGCAATCCAATTACCTCTCTTTGTGCCAAACTCTTGCTGAGTTAATATAGATTTGACTATACTGTCAGGAACTAAGGCAGTAGTATTTAAATTTAGAATATAGAAGTGAAAGTGGTTGACTACTTTTACCAAGGCATAGGCATGCTTCTCTATATTCAAATACTTCATTTCATGAGTTTTCAAAGGGAAGCTCATGAAAGAGATGGGGGATTCCATACCTTCTTTGTCATGTTGGACAAAAATCATTGAAAGAGTATGCTCAGATGCATAGCTGTGTATAATGAAATATCTGTGGTAATCTGGATAGACCAAGGTAGGGGCATGAGCAATAGTAACCTTGATATCTTGAAATGTTGCTTTGCCTTCTTTGGTCCAGCTGAAGGTAGTCTTTCCTTTCATCATGTTTACAATGTGTCTTGTATTCTCAGCAAATTTGAGGATGAATCTCCATAAGAAATTCACTTTTCTAAAAAAAGAGTGAACAACATTCTTACTTACAGGCAAAGTCAACTCTTGAATAGACTTGACTCTGTTTGAGTCAATCTTTATGCCTTCTTTGGACACAATGTGTCCAAGGAGTGTCCCTTCTGTCACTCTAAAAATAAACTTTTTAGGATTCAAAGAAATACCATTCTACCGGTAGCACTCCAACACTTGCTGTAAGTGGTGTACATGATCAGATCAATGCTTTGAAAAGATAGTTAAATCATCAAGATATACAACTATGAATTTGCCAATCTCATCTTTGAAGGACATGTCCATATCTCTCTAAAAGGTAGTGCCAACATTTATTAATCCAAAAGGCATCCTTTTGTATGCAAATGTACCCCAAGGTGTGGTGAATGTAGTCTTGTGTTGGTCAGCATTAGCAACTTCAACTTGGTTATAACCTGAGAAGCCATCCAACATTGATAACATTTTTGGTCCTGTTACTATTTGAAGCACTTGGTCCATGATTGGCAAAGGGTAATTGTCTTTCAGAGATGACTGATTCAAATTTTGAAAATCTACACAAATATAGATTTCACCATTTTTCTTCCTTACAGGAACTATGTTCACAATCCATGTAGAATGATGGATTGGAAAAATAATTCTAGCACTTAACATTTTCTGAATCTTAGACATAATAGTACCTAAATTTTTTAGATTGTATTGTCTAGATTTCTGCTTGTAAGGCATTGAATCAGCCTTGAGAGGAATATGATGGCAGATTTCATCAGGTCTGAGAGACTTCAGATCTTCATATGAATATGCCAAGACATCAATGTATTGATAGAGCAAAGAAGTGAATTTAAATTTTTTTCAGGTTTACAACACTTACCAATGTTGACCATTTTTGGATTTTCTTTGTTGGTCAGATTAACTTGGTCAAATCCCTGAGAGAAATTCAAATCTGTCTATTGTTGCTTGACAAATCTATCATGCTTATCAAATAGCTTCTCAAGAGAAACCAAGACTTTAGGAATTTTATTTCCTTTCAGCTATAAGAACTCTCCATTTACATCTGAATTGGATTCAAAAACAAATTTAGACTTTTGAGATTCGATGCCTTCAAAATATAGCTATTCAAAATTGTCTTTTCTTTCTAAGAAGGCAATGATCTACTGATCATCATTGAAAATTTGCCAATGATCAGCATTGTCAGGAACACTCAGCCTATAGACCAGCTCAATGGTATATTTGGCTTCTTTAAAATTAGAATGAGGAACTAAAAGAGTTCCTGAAATGGCAAGTGCATCAACTCTATCATTAGATTCTCTTGAAATGGAAGAAATGTTGAAAGCATCAAAGCTTTTCATTTGGTCCCAAACAAGATTATGGTAATGGTGCAACCTCTCATTCTTGTTCTGATATGAATTTATCACTTGATAGACCACTAATTCAGTGTCCCCTTTAGCATGAAGAAACTTGATGCCTCTTTCTTGAGTAGGCTTCATACCCAGCAACAATGATTCATATTCAACTATATTATTTGTGTTGCTGAATTGTAACTTATAGGATGAAGGAAATAAATCTCCTTGAGGAGATATCAAGACAATTCTAGCTCCAAAACTAGTAGAAGGAATAACTACCATCAAATTCTAGAGTCCAAATCTCATTAGATACTGTCTTTACTTTAGACTTTCCCTCATCAGAGATGGAGGGTCATTCTTCATGATCTGTATATAAAAAGTAATTACCCATACCTACAAATTCAAAGAGGATTTGAGCTTCAGTAGCTGACATCTTAGTAACTACATACTTTGCTTCCTTTTCAGGAAGTAATCTTTTCATCACGCCTTGGATAGGGATCCTTGCCTCAGATAGATCCATGTTCAGTTCTCCTCCCACATCCTTATATAAATTCCATCCAAGCAAAATGCCATAAGATGCTAGGATGTCAGCCACTAATACAGTCATTTTAATCCTCTTGTCTGGAAAGGTTGCGAATGCAAATTGAACATCTTTGATTTGCCCTAGTAATGGCACTTGTTTCTTCTCCATGGAGAAACATCTGCCAAATGTCTTGGTCAATGTGAGACCAAGAGACTCAGCGACTTTGGTAGGAATAACATTGCCAGATGCACCTGAGTCTATTATACAGTTACTCAATTTGTGGCCATTGATTAATAGGGAAACATAGAAGGGTTCTATTTTTCTAGAAGTAGCTGGAGGAGTAATAATCAGATTATTTGGAATAGGCATATTCATTAAAGAATCAAAAGTTACTTTTTTGGCTTTTTATCCTGTAGGGATGGTCTAATTTTTAACATATTGGACCAGCTTATTCAGTTGATCTAGATTGGACTACAAGTACGCAAACTCAGACATCTATATTTTTGTATTTTTGACATGATCAATTATATCAAATGGCTAAATCAAGATAGGTACAGAGAAAGGTACTTCAGATTTCTAAGTTTCAGGAAGGAAAAGAGGTGGGCTAGTTTGCAAATTGGAAGTAGAAAGGGAAGGCACAATAGATGTATTTACCTTTTAAGTGATTACTAGATATTTTGGTTGAAGGGGCAGAGCTGTCCCACACTTGACAATTGTGACTATTGGCTATGATTGCTCTTCTATCTTTTCTTTATTAGCCTATTGGATTGATTGGTTCTTAGACCTAGTAAACACTACATATGATCCATCTAAAACTTCTTTTACTTTTGGGTTCATCCTGATAATTCAGGAAACTAATGTAGGAGTCACCAATTGATTGTTCTTGACTATCTTCAATGATATCAGCGTCATTTTCTTGATTTAAATTAGGCTGATAAGAGAATTCTAATTATGTTTCAAGGTATCCCATTGTTGAATTGGTTGGAGGAGATTCCAAAGCAAGTTTTCCTTATGGAAGAGGAAGGCGATTTTGTTGTCCTTGGTTTTCGGCAACATTGACTTGATATGACTGATTTGGGAATGTCCTTCTATATGTAGGAGCAGAAGACATTCCTTGAGCCATTTACTTTTTGAGGGCAAGGAGCTCATTTGTTAATTTTTGCACCATTAGATCTATGGTGCTTTTAGATGCAAATTTAGAAGATGATGAAGCTCTATTTCTATTAGGATCTCTTCTTATTTTCCCTGCTAAGATGAGATCATTTTCTACTTCAATGGCCAAAAGTTGAGCTGTAGTGAGATCTATTTGGCCAGCACATCTCAAGAGGAAACTAACTTCAGGTAGCTGAGAATTAATGAAAAAGCATTTGAGATTCTCAGTTGTAGGTCTGGCAATCATAGGAATTATGTTTCTCAACTTATCAAATTTAGCTATGAAGTCTCTCATAGGCTCATGCGGCTCTTTTTCCATTTGTGTAAGTTGAGCCAAAAGTGTATGTGCATCATCTACAGGTTTGAATTTGGCTTCAAACTTAGCTTTCAAGGTATTCCAATCAGTCACAAATCAAGCCTATAAATGATAAAACCATTCTGCAGTAGGACCTTGTAGTGTTTCAACAAAATTTTGATTGCTACATCTTCAAACTCTACTTTGATTACTCCATAAGCTATACTGAATGCTGTAATGTGTTCGTCAGGATGAACTTTCCCAACATCGTAGAATTTAGGGAAATTCTTCCTAGAACTGTGTGGAAGCTCATGTAAAGGAGGAGTAAGATTGAGAGGACCAAAAGAATTACCCTAGGGGCCTTGAACTACCATTATAGGATATTGAAAAGGAGGGATAACAAATCTCAAAGGGGTAATTATAGGCATAGCTTTATCAACAGTAGAAGTAGATACTTCATCTGGTAATGGAGATCTGGCTTTAGTAGGAGGGAATCTCTCAGTTTGTTGGAGATGAGATGGTGAAGGAAATAGATCAAAAGCACTTTGTTGTACTAACTCAAACACAAGATCAATGACACCTTTAGCCCTTTGGTTTCATGTATACCTTGAATTTGCCAGATTGTAAAACAAAAATGGAAAAGATTTGACTTTACTTCAGTTAAAGCTTGAGGTTTTAAACTGTGCATTATTTTCTTGTGGTATGGATGTGAATAGAATGGATATAATATAAATGGATAATGGGTATATCCCCAATGGAGTCACCAAAAACTGTTGGTTGAATATTTTGCCTATCAGTGTATTAGTAAACAAAATAGGTCTTATCAGCCAAAGCAAGAAGATTAGTCATCCTAATGTGTAAATTTATCACATCAGAAGGAGACTGCTCTCTCCTCTCATCAAGGGGAGGTTCCCTATGGATATGCTATGTATATGTATAAATAGAAAATAATACTCAAGGGTAGGACTAGGCATCCATCTCTCTTTCTTTAGAGATGATGTATAAAAAACAAAGGAAAAACTCAAGGAATGATAGACAGCTCTCCTCTTCTTTTAGGGAAAACTATTCAGTCAGCCACAAGAATACCCTTAGAAGTAAAAGTAGAATGTAACTGAAGTATGGTAACCAACAAATCAAAATAGAACACAAAGTCTCTATCATGAAATGCTCAAGATTAATATACGAAGGGCAATGAAAACTCAAATTCCTTTACACAACAATAAAAAAAGCAAACACACTGAAGGTAGCTATGGGGGCACAAATTCACTCCACAGTTGATTCTTCAGGATGCCTTGCTGACTAATTTACTAATCCTGCTTATTAAATTAATGAAACATAAAAGATATCACAACACAAAGTCTGAAAAAGTCCCTTGTTTTCATTAAGAGAATATGATCAACAGACTGAGCACAAAGTCTCAATGATGCCTCTCAATTTTGGTAGAGTTTCATTTAGATTGTCAAAAAGAAGATGATCCTTTTACAATGAAAGAAAGTCCCTTATATAGCCACTTCAAGAAGGACTCGGGAACATTAATACATCATGATGCATTGGGAAATGTTAGGAAGACCAGCTAGAACTTTGGGACCTTTTACCCATTTGATCTTTTCAATGTAGATGAACAAGCTACGCAATTGAATGATTACAACTTTCAATGTCCAGCTGTCAGTTTGATCTTGTCTTCATCGTTCCTCCTTTCTAGATTGATTGAATTGGGTCCTGAATTCATCCATTATTTTGTCTTTCTTTGATTTTAGCTAGTTTTTGTCTTGAATTCTAGAAATGCATTCAGGTCTATGGATCAAAGGATCAACGACTATTTTATTGCCTTTAAAATTGACGTTTACATGCCCGTCAATATGCTTCCAATGGCTAGTCAGCTATGTTGAATTTGACATCTTTGTGGGCATCACCCCTTGGTCTTATTTTGACTTTCGACCTTACCCAGTCGGCTTAGACTTACCCTTTCAAATTTTTAGAAATGACTTGTGTTTGAATAGTCCTTTATTTTGGCCACCAAGAGTCCCCCGCAAGGGTATTTTCCCTTCGGGGTCCTTTGGTAGCCCCTTTTGCTTTGGCAGTCCCCACGAACAAATCTGTCAGGTAAATGTTCCCCATAGATGTTTCCCCAAGGATTATTTCTAGGTGTTTGATTTTAAAGCTCCCCATGGGTAATTCCATAGACATTTATTCCACAAAAAATTCCCACAGATAAAAAGTTTGGGGAAAATTCCTGTGGACAAAAAGTCTGCAGAAATTTGTTCTGCTAAATTCCTTTGAAAATGTCTTTGATTTTGCCTTAAACAAATTTGAAAGAATTATCTTTCAACTTAATTAAAAGAAATGATCCTCTAGAAAGGTGCTTTACTTGATTAAGTGCCCTCTGCAAGGGCACTTGTCCTTCGGAAAGTCTTCTTTTGTATTGAACTGCCCCTTTGAACTTGGCCGATGAACCATTAGTTGAACTAGTTCAATGGTTCAATGAAGAGCGCCAAGCCCCTATTATTGAACCTGTAGATGTTTGAACCAAAATATGAACTAAAAAAATGAACCAACCAAATGAAATAAAGCATTGAACTACTTGGTTGAATTGAACCATTGAACTATTCTTTTGGTTGAACCTGTCATTAAACCTTGAACCCATTGAACCAGAATGGTTCAATGATTCAACGGTTCAATTAAATGACTTGGCCACACGTCCTTAAAGCTGATGAACCATTTGAAGCAATTGAACTTTGAACCATTTTGAAACCTTTGAACTCTTACCAAACATGAACTTGTTGAACCTTGAACTTTTTGAACCTTTGAACCAAAGTGGTTCAATGGTTCAACGGTTTAATGGTTCAAGTCTCTTTTTGCACTCAGATGCTTGTCGATGAAAATTTTCACTTGAACCAAAACTCTGAACCAATCCTGAAAAATGAACAAATGTTGAAAATCAATTCTTTTAACTGAAAATCGCTTGCAGAAGTCTTTGAACCTATATAAATGAACCTGCTTGTAGAAATTGAAAATACAAAGTCCATAGAAATAAACATGTAAAATCCATTAAACTTGACTTGAAAAGTCTGTAGATTTTTTGAGAAGCTCTAAAAATGAGAAATCTGAATATCTAAGACAAATTTTTGAAAATGGAAGATACAATTTTGGTCTGTAAAACCAAAATAATTCAAATGTTGTTCCAAAAATGATTGTTATTTTTGGGAGACAACACATATCACTAAGATTAATTTTTGAACATTTATCCAATGATTCAGGTAGACATCATCATTATTGATAAAAACTATCAAGGGGAAATATGGTTACATTGAATCCTAGGTGTTCTCCTTCCTTGCTCTCTTTTCTTTCAAGAAATTTTAAATTATTCATTTTTATATTATATTCACTAATTAAAATTTGAACATGATCTTGGTTGTACATCATACACATAAAAAAATTAAAAATAGGGATCAAGTCAAAGTAGAATGTGTTTTACACATTAGGACACATGTATTTCCTTCAACCAAATAATTTCATCCTTAGGCATTAGTAGATTAAATTAGGGGGAATGTAAATATTTAAACATGGATTTATATTTTGAACTAGTCTTGTATACTTTTAAAATACTAATCATAGATTTAATCTTTAGTTCTTGACCTATCTTGCATCCAAAATACTCATGTTCACTATCTCACTACACCTAAATCCTTATATTATAATCTAACTCTTTTATTCTAATTACCTAGATCACAAGTAGCCTAAATTATACTAAAATTTTGATATATAACCTTCACTTTTAGTTACATAACTCCAAAACAAATTATCATCATGGACACTTGAATTCAGACTTGGACATTAGTGTGTTGATGATAGCGTCCCTGCTCCAACACATGTGTTTGTACCTTACCAAACCTCAAATTTGTAAATATTTTGATACATATGACTTTGTAAATTTAATTTAATTAACCCTTGTATGATAAAAATTGAAAAATATGTTTATAAATACAAGTCAAATCCCACTCACTAATCATCTGACAAGCACTTCTCAATATTATAATACACTACTAAAAATGAATCACACAACTAAGATATTTTCTCCTATTCTTTCATGGTTTCAAATCAATCATAGGAGTAATCATATTACATGTTTAAATCATAAAAATAATAATCTATGATAAATATTTTCTAAGTTACAAGCTAGATCAATACATGAACTTGCATATAGCATACTACATATTTATTCACACACAAACCCACATATGGGGGAGAACTACATTTGTATGAGGCACTTTTATAAGTATATGTCAATGTAGGTAGTGCCCACTGATAGAGGTGTCTTTGAGGTTATCTTGACATCACTTATACCCACTAACTACCATTTTTCAATGTGGCATGACATAATTAGAGAATCTAGGATTTTAGTCCAAAGAGTAATATTGAAAACCTATGTTTATAATATAGACAAATAATCTAAAATGAGAAAATGGCATCTAACAGGCATAAGTGATATTTATATAAAAGAGTCCATACTAAAATATAGATAAAATCATTGAAATTAGGATAGTATTTTTTATGTTAGTGTCCACAGGGTGACACAACTATTTGGGATGATAAATTAAATATTCATAATCTAATGACAGGGTTTAGATATTTAGATAGTCCATTCTTGCACTTGCATTACTCATATTTGTCTATGCATCATTGTATAAGTTAAGTAAAATTTCTAATTTGTATTGATGTTATTATAATATTGAATGTTATATTTTAGTATATAGCATATGATTAGTTCATGTATGTCTCATCAAAATATTAGTAAAATCTATATTCATTAATTAAACTACTTTTTAGAGTAGCTTACTCAATTTATTAGGCTACTTTATTTCATATTAATCCCTATTTTAAAAAAGGGGTTAAGCACATGGATACACTCAAAAGTATTTATATGCTACAACCACTGCTATTAAAGGATGTGTCATTCTTACTAGGACACCACTTAGAGATATCACATGATTAGTCATCACATATCCTGATATCATTTTAGCATGGTCTCATTTATTACCAAATAATGAGATGTATGATGTATTACTTAAATGACCCTTTATTAATTAAAAAAACCATAAACACCACTAATAACTATTGAAGGCACTCATTATGAGTCACCAACATAAGTTCAATATGAAGTGTTACTAAAATAACTACCAAAAAAAATCATACAGCCTCAAACATACACCTAAATTTCAAATAATTACTCATTAATGCACTAAGTTTATCTTATCACAACCTCATGTACTTATTCAAAGATAAAATACCTATCAAAGGTTGAATCTCTTCAAAGATAAAATACCTATCAAAGGTTGAATCTCATGAAACACTATTTGAACTAAGAAAATTTATCCTTTACAAGTGGTATTTTAAGATATCATATCTAATTCTAATGATAATGATTATAATAAAAAAGATTATAGTGATGATATTTATTACACATCTTACATTAATGATTATATTAGTGATGGAGATGCATTATCCTTATTAGATTCATGCCCCCAATACATACATATGTCTACCATGAGTACATGATGGAATATATTTATAAGTAGTATAATAATTTATGTTTTTTGATTAGTTAGCCTTATTTTATAGTCCCACATGCATATATATGAGAAATATTTATTTTATGTATATAGTCTCATGTATATTATTTTTATTATTTTCTTTTAATTTTATTATTTTTTGGGTATTTTTTTCTCTTTATTAATTTTTATAGGTTTTGGGTCCATCATGTTTCATTATATATTTATTCCATATTTTTTAAGTTTTTTGTTTCTTTCAAATTCTTCGAATTTAAGTTGTTGTATTTGTTTAATTTTGAAGTTAGCCTCATATTTTATATCTTCAGTTATTTTATGATTTTATTCTATAGTTATATATATCATTTTTACAACCCCCTTGTTTATTTGATTGTGTTTTTTATTTTTTCCCTTTCATTTTATTATTTTATCCCATCCTGAAATCCTATGCAATATTTATATGAAAACAACATAATATATATAAAGGCCTTTCACCCCATTATGTACACAATTTTAAGAGAAGTAGTTAGCTAGTAGGTATCCTTCCATTCTTTCTTTATATCTCTTTTCACCTCTTGGATTTTTTATTCTTGATGAATTTTCTCTAATTCTTGATTTAGGTCTTATAAATAAAAATAATAATTAATTTATATTTGTTTAATTATAATATCATGATTATATTCATGCCCCCACACATACACACATATTTCATGAGTGTGATACTAATATAACTGATGAGTTAGATGAATGATATACAAGTTTTACTTACTTTTATAGATTCACAGTTACTTGGGGGCAATCTCATGCTCACAACAAAATCATCCATGTGTTGATAGTAAGGGCATATTATATAGTGATTCAAGTATTATATTTATTTATTTATATATAATAGTGAGATTTATACTTGCTTATATACATCTTGGTCTAGCAAATATCTTCGGTACTTTGATTAAATGATTTTATATGAATTTTTTTATTATTTTTATATTATTCTTTATTAATTTATTTATACTCTTCTTATATATGGATTTTTCTCAACATATCTATCTTTTCTTCACTGTGGTAAATGATTTATTTTTATACTTTGTGTCATATGTTTTTTTGTATATACTTTGTTTGAATTTTTTACTTTGCATGACATTGTTTGAATTGTATACTCTATGTGTAATAATGTTTTTTGTGTTTATCCTAGGTGTGATATAAATTATATGTGGTATTTGCCTTACTTTCATTATATAATCTATATTAAAGTTGATTTTTCCATGTTCTATATCATGAAGCCTACCATTTGATTGCTTATATGCATGTTGCATAATTTTCTATGGTTTCTAGCATGCATCTTTTTGAGAATATTATAGTTTTGATTCATTAATTATATATTACAAGTATGGGAATTATAAACCAATGTGTATTACATTTAGGTAAGTTATTTTAATTATATAACGTGTCCAAATTATGGCATACCCTTATTGTTGCATCTATTGGTTACATCTTGTCCATATTGGAGCATATTATTACATTAGAGTATATTGATCACATGTTCATCCCTTCCCCTTTTGAGTGCATGGGTATCATATCCTTCCACTTTTTATATTTATTTTGATTTGACATATTAGTATTGGGTTACATATTTATTTTGGGATACAATGATGATATATTTATCTGGTTATATATTCATTTTAATAAGTGTACAAATGATGACATAATTTTATGATTTTACATCAATATTTCTATTATGATACCATATTGAACACATGGTACACATAATCCATTGATTGTTAAATGAGTGATATGATTGTACATCTCTCAACTCATAAGGAATACATATGGTCTACTTATTATACCTTCATTTACATGATGATACTAACTATACATACATACATACATACATACATACATACATACATACATACATACATATACATACATATAAGTCATGTTAATTTATTTTATGGTAAAATAATTAATTTTTTTTTACTAATACCTAAAAATATAAGAGTAATTACGCTACATTATATTTTTAGGTAGTTAGTCGTAAAAAAATAGTTATTTTAGATAAGTATTTAATTAGTTACTTTATTATGATGTTTCTTCTAATGGGTAAAAAGGGGTTTTTTAAAGGGCATAACCATTTTACAACATGAATCTAGATAAAAAGAGAGAGATACAACCACTAAGGTAAAACAAGGAATAACAAGAACTAAACTAGTCATATAGATAGACCAAAAGACCAACATGATTCTAAACTTAAAAAATAATTCCCCAAAACACACTAATCCATCAAAATCTTTTCCTTGAATTAATTTCTTAATTACACTATTTTTTTACCATATAATTATTTTTGTGCTTCTGGTTGTGACACATGGTAGGATGAGGAACAATTGAAGAGGCCCACATGGTGGGTTCTCAGGGCACCATGTCGCTTGCCACCATATCCCTTATCATTTCTCCAAGCCACAATACAATCCAAATCATATGGGTCACATGACAACCCAACTCCGAAGTTCTAGTTTGAGCTCAAACTAAATTACCAGCTCAACCTTAATTGGTGGAGATTCTATTTAACTACCAACTCATAGTTGATTTTACTCACTCTTTGCACTTGGAGTAACCATAACCATTTTATAACATGGATCTAGATAAAAAGATTCTAAGTTCTAGTTTGAGCTCAAACTAAATTACCAGCTCAACCTTAATTGGTGGAGATTCTATTTAACTACCAACTCATAGTAGATTTTAATCGCTCTTTGCACTTGGAGTAACCATAACCATTTTGGTTTATCTAGTTGACTTTAAAGGGAATAACCATTTTACAATATGAATCTATATAAAAAGAGAGAGATACAACCACTAGGGTAAAACAAGGAACAACAAGAACTAAACTAGTCATATAGATAGACCAAAAGGCCAACATGATTCTAAACTTAAAAAATAATTCCCCAAATCACACTAATCCATCAAAATATTTCCCCAAAACACACTAATCCATCAAAATATTTTCTTTGAATTGATTTCTTAATTACACTATTTTTTTACCATATAATTATGTTTGTGCTTCCAGTTGTGACACATGGTAGGATGAGGAACAATTGAAGAGGCCCACATGGTGCGTTCTCAAGGCACCATGTGGCTCACCACCATATCCCTTATCATTTCTCTAAGCCAAAATACAATCCAAATCACATGGGTCACATGACAACCCAACTCTGAAGTTCTAGTTTGAACTCAAACTAGGAGATACTACCTTCTAAGTTTAGTTCATATTTTGAGTTTTTGTGGAGTAAGTACCTTCTAAGTTTAGTTCTGTGGAGTAACTACCTTCTAATTTTAGTTCATCACATGGGTCACATGACAACCTAACTCTGAAGTTCTAGTTTGAACTCAAACTAGGAGATTCTATTTAACTACTAACTACCTTCTAAGTTTAGTTCATATTTTGAGTTTCTATGGAGTAACTACCTTCTAAATTTAGTTCTATGGAGTAACTACCTTCTAAGTTTAGTTCATATTGAGTTTCTGTAAAGCCAACTCTTCTAAATTTAGTTTTGTGGAGTAACTACCTTCTAAGTTTAGTTGATAATTTAGTTCTATGGAGTAACTACCTTCTAAGTTTAGTTCATATTGAGTTTCTGTATAACCAACTCATAGTTGATTCTAAGTTTAGTTCATATTGAGTTTCTGTATAACCAACTCATAGTTGATTTTACTCACTCTTTGCACTTGGAATAACTACCTTCTAAATTGGAATAACTACCTTCTAAATTTTGTTCATATTCTAAGTTTCTATATAACCAACTCATAGTTGGTATTGGTTTAATATTCCAACAAATAAAAGGCAACCTAATACGTGGCTATAGCCACAAGGTAAACTATTAATAAAAGACTATTTAAAGTCTTGAGTATCATCCTACCTAAGAAATGTGGGATTTTAAATCCCTTGAAAGAATCCATTCTAAGCTTTATGGGAGGATGGTTGGAATGTAAAAGGAGGATGCCTATTTCATAAGACAGGTTGATCAAAGAAAAAGGAGGATGGGCCTGTAGGATACGTTTTAGCATAGTCAAACTTGATTTTAATGAGGAACCACTTGGATGCATGTGCATCCATTTTAATATGGTAAGCATGAATACTCACCAAATGATGGATGGGGAATATTTATGTAGGCCCCTAAATGGATGGTAGATGAAATATGTAGGTAGACAAAGTTAGATGTTTCGAGCTGTGAAGTGGTGATTGTGTGATAAACAACCCAAACATATTGGCATAGTGTTGAGCTCGATATATAGTCCTGAATGGATGAACACCTGTCTACAACATGAGCCATGAAGGACATCTATTTGTTTGCTAACAAAAGATAGCATAACTATAATTTATATATAGATTGGATGCCATCATACAAGATGCCAATAGATTCATATAGAGATTGGGAATAAATACTGTGATGGATTTGAGAACTTGTAGGTGAAGAGAACTACTAGGAAAACTCACTGTGTAAAGAGCTTGACATTAGAGGAGCTCACTGGTGAATGGGTTAGAAGGTAGATGTGTCTCTATTTACATAATAAGACCATGAACCATGAGATATACATGAAAATACATCATGGTTTATTTGAGCAAAGTTTGAGTCCTTTTAATGGATTTAATTTCCATGAAATAAATTTTTTGGACCATCCACTGTAATGGTTGATGCAAGGTTTATTATGGAATGCATAGTCCAGTATCAAGGATGTTTTCTTTTATTTGATTATGGCCTTCAGATCATAAGAGGAATGCCAGGCCTTCAGATGTTTTCTTCTATTTGATTATGGAGCATGTGAAAGGTTTTTATTGCAAGGTCATTGAGGCCCACTATTGAGTGAGATTAGTGATGTATCTACATGATGTATATAGCCTTTAATACATTTTTCTCTTAATTTTCAAAATTGTTGACAATGGAAGAAGGGTACGTATGGCTGGATATTTCAGATCCATTTATACAAAGCCTTTAACTTATGGCAAATGTCAACCTTATACGTAGTTTTGAATTGAAGACATCTTAGCCTTCAGGAAAGGGTGAAAGATATTCCTTATATTTGTAGGAACGTAGAGCATTGGAGCTATGGTGAATGGAAAAGAGCTTTTGATCTGAGTGAAGGTAAATTTCTTCCATTATAGAACTATGTTCACCTATATGGTAATCTTTGTTCCATATACATTATATTTTATAGTTCTAATCCAATTTTATAAACATTGTCTCCATTTGATGATGAGTGGAAAATACAGACTGAGTCTTGTGTTAAACATTTCTTCTATTTTATAGTGATAGACAAGGAAGACATGTATGTCTATGACTCTGTATTAATATCATCTATGACTGTAATTTTGATTGCCTCTATTTGTGCCCTATGGCTAAGGAGAATATAACTATATAACTATAGGGTTATTGTCGGGAGATGTAGGTCTATGGTAACTAGAGGCATTCATATTTAATATTGTGCCCTTTTTAAGATTTTTTACAGATATTCAAAATAGAGAATATATTCCTTGTATATTACGAGAGGAAATATAAATGTTGTTGATGAAGGCTGATTGCTTCAGAGCCTTCACTGTCAGATTTTAGCATTGACATAGGTTTCTAAAATAAATTTTGATGTAAGTTTTAAATGGATATTTACATCTTTTAAATGGATTAGATTACAGTTAAGCAACCCCAGAGATAAGCAATCTTGGAGACATAGCCCAAATTATGGGTGAACTCTGTTATCATTTTTGGTGTCACTTTTCCTTTCAATTTATTGTATGTTTTGTTTTAATTTAGTTGAAAATTAATTGATATAATACTAGAAATAATTACGAGAAGTTGAAAATGACATAAAGTAGAGAGTTTGAAATGTGGGAAATGAATTCACAGAGTTGGTAGAATCCTTTTATTCATTTATAGATTTTTGTAACCAATTCAATTTATTTTAAGGAATTGAGAATTCAATTTATTTTAAGGAATTGAGAATTCAATATCCATTTTAGAAACTATTTACTAGTTTATAGATCATTAATCTAATGTAGTAATATGTATAATATGTTACTACATTAAACACACATACAACACATCATTACATAAAGTGTATGATGAGGATATAAGTTTTATAATGAGAGTTACAGCGTATTAGGGCCATAAATTTAGGAAACTAGGTCTTAAGTAGTAGAGTAGAGAAAAAATTCTCATTCTCCTATGGATGAGCCATATTGGATAGATCCAAGTCTTAAGAATAATGTGTTATAAGGATTACCTCCATGACTAACATATATTATATTATAAATTAATACTTATATATTTATATCTCCTCATTCATCCCTAATCTCTAAGGTTTTTACTAACATGATTATCATTGCTTTAATTTCATATCCTATGATTACAACTATAGCTTTGGTTACTCCTATTCATAGTAGTAAAATAATCCAAATCCTATGGTCTCTTATACTTATGTGTAAACCCCACCATTATTTACCCATGTGTATCAAGATATTGTTATGCCATAAGATAATCCTAATATTAAAATGAGGAGTGTAATTCCTATTGGGCTCAATTTTTTACCCACTCAAATTCAACTATTGAATTAGGTAATCTAAGAGGACAAAAGGATTCCACAACTCAAGAGATAAATTACCCCATATTTATAAGCTTCTCTTATGGATACAAGGTCTAATAGACTCTAAAAATGTTTAGTTTGTTGAGTAGTTATTGTTACCACTAGAGGTTTAACTAGTTTATTTACTTGAATTAAAGTTATCTCATATTGTGGGATTATTGAAACCATAGGTATACTATATTAATTCATAAGTTAAGGTAATTATGATTTACTAAGTATGGCATGTTATCAAAAAAATGTAAAAAGGAATGAAACAGTAAGGAAAAAGAGGTGAATCCTTTGACTGAAATCATATATTTCAATGCTAAGAAATAGAAATCATGGTTTGTTGCAATCATATCACCGAGTATAACATTTAACTAATGCATAAACTTAATTAAATCAATGATAAAGACTCAAATGAAATCATGTGTACATATAATCCAATATCTCCATCAAAAGAAAGAAAATACACAAGTTTGTAGCTATTGCACTTAATAACTTAATGAGAACTTAAACATAAACAAAATGAGAATCTAGAATCAACCAAACTAGTTGTTGCATAATCTGATTGTATATTCACTTATAAAACAAAAAATCAAGTGAACTCTTTGGCATAGATTACTTCTTCAAATCAATATCTTATGGTAGACAATTAAGATAAAATAAGAGATAAGGGTAGGTGCAATATGAGTATATTATTGACAAAAATTTGACACAAAATGTGTCAGCCCTTTACAATGGCAAGTAATGTTGCTTAGATAGGTAAGGTAATAAAACCTAATGCCTTAATGTATAACCAAACATTAATGACCTAATTCCAAAAATTCAATGTAATCACTGATTACAACTCAGTTTCTTGAGATAAATCATCATCAAATGATTAGATAATCACTAAGTCATGGCACAATTTCCTTGTCATAACAACTTTTAAAATGAAAGGGGATGCAATATCCAATGCATTCCAAGCTCCAGTGATCTAACACTTACTGATATTTAATTCTTATTATGAGGTGATCATTGATCTAAACAAGAAAAGACACATTCGTGTTAAAGATCCCAATGATGGAATAGATGTTTCAAATTTAGTGTTGTCCATTCCCAACTGCATGTACTTATCTCCATGACAACAAAGCCTCTTCCAGATGCACCCTTTTTTGATTAAATGCTAATATTAATGAATTATTTGAATAATAATTTATTCCAATTTATACAGATACTAAATATCATCCTTTTGATGAGCTTATTGAGGTCTATAAATATTAAGGCAAACTAATGTTATGCAAATTCTTCTTGATTTCATTTTCATTTCCTTCTAGATCCAATGCACCTTAACTAATTACTTTTGTTTTATTTGAATATTTATTTTATTTTAGATTTTATCTCTCCTAATTTAATTTCAATATTTTAATAATTTTGTCTTCATGTTCCATCTAAAATTAGCTCATGAGGTCTTCAACGCAGGCTCATTTCATAGACTTTATGTTCTAACTAGTCCAAAAATATTCAAGTCCATATATTAACTCCATATATTATTCTTTATTTATAAGCCTTTTAATGGATTATGGATTCTACTTGAAATCCTTAAGTTTACTATCTTTCCATTTGTATTTCTGTTCATTTACACCCTTTTTGCCTGGTCATAATTAGTTATAGTCAAGTTGAAATTTTAATTCGTCCATCTCTCTAGTCTTCTCCTTGGCTGTCAAATTTAGGTTATATGTTTTGACTAGGATTTTCTATAGTATTGACATTTGTCATCACTTTAGGCTTCGCATCTTCAAGATCTACAGACTGGGTTATGTCATTTACCACTCTTTTGGATCTTCAATAATTTATTTTATTCATTCTATAGATTAGGTCCATGAGATCATGCCACTTGACATGGTCTCGACACTTTCATCTTGGGACCTTGAAAGTCCTTGATCATTGACTGTGCACTATATGTTCTATGGGTTCTGAGTTTATGATATACAACCATATGTCACAATATCAAAACTTTAGAGGGTCTTCAAATGGGAACTATGTAATATGTTTCTTGTAGGATAAATTCATGTGATTGTGCCATGTGGCATGATCTAAAAAATTTGGGATATCTTTGTTCAACCTTTTGTCTCTTTCTAAGCTCTAAAAGGTTTTCAATTATTACTTTGAATTATTTCCACCTATTCTATTAACTACCACTTATCACTTTGACTATTTTCCACCTATTATGTTGACTTCCAATTTTCACTTTGATTACTTCCCACCTATTCTATTTATTGCCACTTGTCACTTTGACTACTTTCCACCTACCAATTTAACCATGCAAATCTTAGGCTATCGAATGAAGCTTTATATATATCCCATATAACATGTCCATGATATCATTATACTTGGCATGATCTCAAGATTTTGGGAGATCATCACTTTTCAATTATATATTTTTTCCTCCTAAGGACCAAACAATCAAAACATGACCATGTGTCATAATCTCAGAAGGTTAGGGATCAAATACTATTAACTATGACTGATGAGCTCTAAATTCCTAAGATTATGACACTTGGCACCATCTTAGGAGGTCAATTTTATGGAGGACTTGGTGAGTTATGTGATTGTACTTAGGTATTGCAAGATACTAATATTTTTATAGGTAGATGATTGGGAAGCTTTGAGTCTTGTAAAACTTTTAAACCATGAACTATGCACTGTGAATTTTTGATATCTTGACACTTGTCAAGATCTTAGTTGTTCAGAAGACTCAAACCCTGGAAACCAAGAAAAATAGAGAATCGAATGATGATTAAGCTATTCATTCAATCCTTAAATAATTTATGATTAATAATTTGAAGAATAAACATAATTAAGTAAACCTATGTAAAGTGAATGATAATATAATTAACCAAAGTTTATACTTTAAAGGTAAATGCTTCTAGCTAGGACAATGAGCCATAAATTGATCATAAAATATCCCAAACTTGAATTTATATTTAAAATTACATGAAGTATATAGTTTTATTATGAAACAAATTGAATCACTTAATAAAACTTCAAAATATCAACTTTTGTTGTTTGAACTCTAGACAAGGATTATCTAGTCATTGTGAATAAATAGTCAAGTCAAAACTTTTCAATTTCATCAAAGTCATCCATAAGTTTGAAGAATTATTATGTGGATTCATATTTATCAATTTAGGTAGGATTCATAACTATTACCATGGTCATAAGTGAGAACACAATAAATAAATAACCATGTTAAATCAAGAGGATCCCCATGTGAGACTTAGAGTAATGGGGTGTGTTGGACCCAAAAGTTCTTAAGGAAATTTATTATGTATCTAGACATATTGTTATGATAACTTCCATAAATTTTATACCAATTACTAAAATGAAAATTTATCTTTCTAGTACTGATTTCCCCCTCCTTTGGTGCCCATACCCTCTATTATGCAATTGAGCATACAACATACTTATGCTCTTACTATAACACATATGTTATCAATATTTATAAGGCCATTTATTTCTCCTTACATATTCATTACTAATAATGACTTGGAATAACCTAACTATTCCCCTAGCCAAAAATTATTTGACATAATTCCTTTGTTGATCCTAACAGATGATATATATTTTTACATCAGGTTAGTTACTACCACCTCACCATTTGAAGTAACTATGGATATTATAATGGAATATTCCAATTTCACATTTAGATTGGATTCTCGTGTGAAACTCCAATGCCACTCTAAACCCCCACTAAAATTACTTCAAATATTACCATTTCATTACCAATGATCATCCCTACTTCATCCATATCATGAAACTTATCCACACCTCCTAATACATCTATAGTCATTCCAAAAATTTAATAATAAGAATATTGGATACAAATTATGCATATTTAAAAACCACATATGCCTGAAATGATAATTAAAGATGAACTAGCAATTAGGATCAAATTTTAAAAAGAAACAAGAAATATAAAGAGGATAAAAAATTTAAAATTACATAATATGGAACCCTTACCTTACACGAGACTATAGAGGAGCTATTTTACCTAACAAGGAAAGGGAAAATAAAATATGAGTACCTAAAGTATTTGGATATACAAACAATGATGAGGAAATTGTTGAGGATCCCGAGTTAGTGTTAAATTCATCTCTTGAGCTTATTAAGATTTTTATTAAAGGCATGGATAAAAATTTGAGTAAACTTGAAATTAAAACTAAATATATTGTTCCTAATAATGTTGTACCTAATGTTAAATAGGATTTGAATTCACAATTTGAATCACTTAAAAATGTTAATAAGGTTGAGTCCATGAATGATGATTTATAACAAAAAGTACATATTATTTAGGTCAAATTAAAAAAAGGATAAAAAAAATAATATTTCCATTGTGGTCAGTAAAAGAATGATTCTACGCATTAAAATTATGATTTATTTTATGTGATTTTTTGTCAAAGTTTTTAAATTTCACATGAGATCTTCTTAGGAAGAATGGGATAGAGATATGTGAACTATAATGACCTCTATAATTTATTTTACAAATAAAACTTTAGAATTGTTTAAGAAGGATCATATACCTTCCTCTCTTCTTCCAAATAATAGTCTCATTTTTTTCCATAGAGTTCACATGTTACCTAACAAAATTAATGTCACCTTTTAGGAATAAAGTTGTTAATGAAAATATAGGATAAAGTAAAGAAGTGATTGATTTGATCACTTATTTGGCAAATAAAACTAAAATAGTTTCTAAAGTGAGGTAAAATATTGAAACTCCACTTTTACATCATGAAACTATATTCACACAAACAAAACTATTTTTCAAACCTCTTATTATTAATATGTCACAAATATATCAAGATTACTTAAATTGATCCTTAACACTCCAAAATCATCAAATGGTCACTTCTCTACCTGGTGATAATTCTTAAGTGACTTAATGGTTCAAAGATATTTTTTTCCATATGATTTGTTTTTTATTATTCTTCATGCGTTAGTTATAATTCCCATTTTAGAATTGAAACTTTTATTTTTTTCATGTAGACTCTACTTTTCAAGATGAGGTAGTACCCATATTTTATATAAAAAAGAATTGTTGAAATTTTTATTAAGGAGAAATAATTTGAAAATAAGAATACACTTAGAAATGTTTTAGACATTTTTTGAATTATCTATCTTTGGTTTTGTTAAATATTAATTAATTTTGTATATTTTTAAGCTAAAGTGGATCATTGTATGTGATTCCCATATTCATTAAAAAAAATTAGATCAAGTTATTGATTGGATTAGATATTTCTATGCTAAAGCTTTATTTTTATCTTATTAACTATGGTTGAATGTGTTTTTTATACTATTCATTATGTTTAATTTTGTTTCAAAGTGATGCCACACAAATTATTCACAATTAATTAATTTTTATAATCCCAATTATAATTATAATGATATGTATGTATGTATGTATGTATGTATGTATGTATATGTATGTAATAACTAAGTGGATATTGGTTTAATACATACAATGAATCTTAGTATGTGGTTTCTTGGTTAACATATATTACTAAGATATCATAAAAAATATATATTTCCCTACCCTTATTTATTTTTAATGTTTATTTATCAAAATTTCTTCATGTACAACAACATCATTATGAATATCCACCTTTAGTTTAATTGTGTTTAGTTTTTTAGTAAGGATAACTTGTTCACAGTGGAAATTCTAAGGTGGGTTTTAAACCATTTTTCATGAAATATATTCCATCATATAATTACTCATAAAACTAAATGTCTAAAATTCATTCCCTAGATTAATTTTTTGATCCTAAAATAAGAGGGTGAAAATCCATCATCCCATTGGTTGAGTCATAAAATCACATTAATAAGTTAGCTATAACTATAAGGAAGGCCATAAAACTCTATCTTGAGGTTAATATTATATAATTTTTTTGACAAAAAAATTATCTTGAAAAAACATGAACATCCCTCCATTATTCACTATGTTTGATTCTAAATCTGGCCTACTACTAATTCAACCCTTATTACTACAATTATTACCTAGGTATGATAAGGTTAGGCCCATAATCTCTAAGACTAAAACAAGTTCCTCAACTAATTTAAATCCCCACCTATTTAGACCCACTACCTAGTTAGGAGATATTCATGACCTACTTAAAAACCCTGAGAGGTATATTCTTAAGATTACACATAAATGAGGATGAAGCACAAAGGAAAATATAACATCCTTCATATCTAATTTTAGATTATTAAATGTGGGAAATGAATAAGTCACATGTATATTGTTCTTATTCAATTTTTTAAGATGTCACATATGACTGGTTTCTAAACTTACTTGAGAATTCCATGATTGTCAGTTGGAATCTATTATAAGACAATTTTTTAGTCTAATTCAAAAAAGTAAGTGAACCCAATCTCTATACCAATAATTTTATAACATGTAAATATAATTTAATGAGACTAATCAAGCATTTAATGTGAGGTTTTAGAATATTTATAGTCATGTATTAGTGTTATATATACCTTATTCCACATTATCCCTATCAATGCATAAGAAATCCCTTGATCCCATGACAATATTATTCATCCTTAGATACAAAACCATGATTTATTTTCTAATGGATTATGTAGAGGCATTAATGTATAAAAACAATTAAAATCTCAATGTAACATCCTTACAACCATCTATTATGTTAACCAAGACATCCCAACATTGAAACCTATTCTAAAATATTAATTAGAATACTCAAGTGATAAATATTATATCCATCTTGAATCCATTACCACTAAGACATGAAATCCCAAATAAAAACTTGGGTTTCCTTGGTAATTTAATGATAAATAGAAAAATAAAATAAAATTAGGCCTTAATACCTATTGTCAATAATAATTGATACTTACCACAAGATTAGACAAAATTTAAACTTGATGTGATATAATTTATGGTCAAAACTTAGCAATGATTTTATGACTACCCAAAATAAATTTGGTAGTACTAGTAGAGATAACACAAATTAGAATTACATATATCATAGTTATGACTATCCAGTCAAATATCCCAATAATACAAAGCCATTATAAAATTGACTCCATGAGATCACTATTTATGAATTGGCCTTGCCCAATTGGTGTGAGGTATATAGTAATGCCCAAAAAAATTAATTATATTATGTTGATTTGTGTAACACTTTTGAAATACAACACTAATTTTTTTGGTAAACTGTGTAAGAATTTTTGAATCTCAATATTTCAGATCATCTTTAATGATCTTTCATTAGGATAAAGAAACATATGTGTAAAAATAGGTCCTGACACCCCCTAGAGACAAAGGAAAATAACTGTTAAAAAGAATTTATGAAAAAAAAAATTCATTACAACAAGATATTAAAAAATGAAAAAATTCTTATGTAATAAAGAAATTATCAAAAAGGAAATTTTGATTAGGTGTATTAATATTTGAGGATTAAAATATTAAGTATAAATTTTTTAATTATCACTATTATAGAAACCTATAATTAAATATAAAAATATTAAAAAAAAAATGAAATTCATTTAGATTAAATAAGAAATCCAAACCAAATAATTCTAAGATATGAAATAAGTTGATGTTCTAACATAAACAAATTATTATTATGGTGATGAATATTCATAGTGATACTATTATTATGTACCTATTAGTATGGATATATTCTTTATAAATGATCAAATTAGAGTGGTGGTCAAATTCAACAACACAAATATTAATAATAATATTACATTATACAAACATTACTTAATAAGAAAATTGAGAAAATTTTAAAAATAAGTCATATAAAATAAGCTATATAATAACCTAAACAAACTAATAAAATCATAAAACAAAAAATAAAGACATGAAAAGAGATCAAACAAAAAATATTATGATCGATGATAGAGGAAAACTAAAGATGAAACAATAACCCTCATAAATCATAGGTAGAGGG
The DNA here is from genome assembly GCA_037957365.1 of Torreya grandis. NCBI lineage: Eukaryota > Viridiplantae > Streptophyta > Pinopsida > Cupressales > Taxaceae > Torreya > Torreya grandis. Next base: position 1,151,687 of record JARHVA010002066.1, on the reverse strand, counting down.
AAACTAAAGATGAAACAGTAACCCTTATAAATCATAGGCTTTCACACATGATTGATCCCTATCCCTTCATCCCTTTTTAATTAATAAGGTGATTCAAGATTTTAGTGGCCTCCATTATCTTATGATTTTGTAAGTGATCCTCTAAAATAATGACTTTGGCTTATTTTATGTTAGTAAAATGCTTAGTCTTGAAATAAAGTTCAACAAGAGCTAATTTTTCTTTTCTTTCAAAACAAATATCAGCTTTATGTTCCTTAATTCTAGTACATATAGACCTTCTTGTCTACCCTAAGTATGGGATACCACAAGAGTAATCAACAATTTAGACTCCACTTTGAAACCTAAGGTCCATATGGTCCTTAGAAGACCTTAAAGTCACACACAAATTATTAATAGGAAGGAAAGTGGAGATGATATTATGATGCTTGAAAATTTTAGATAAATTGTTAGAAATACCTTCAACATAAGGAAAAAAATCCACTAGACCTTCTCTTAAGGAATCAATACCTTTAGTTATATTAGTATTCCCTTTAACTTACTTGATAACTTTAGCTATTTGCTTACTTGAGTACCCATTCATCTTAAAAACCCCTTTCAGGTGTTTAATTTCTTGATCAATGTTATACTTATCACAAATTTTGAATTCCCTCATGATTAAAGTTTTGAGAACCCCTAATTTTTTAGTATGATGATGATGGGAGGAGGCATGCAGGTAAAGGTTGTATGCACACCTTTTTTTATAAACCTTTCTAGCTAAGGTACCATCCTCTTTCCTATAAATGAGGACATCTAAAAAAGGTATTTTACCCTCTATCTCATTTTATTTAGTGAATTTTATGTTAGAAACAAATTATTAATGTGGGAATGGAATTCTTATATACTTCTTATTCCATGTTGACAACATAAATTTATGTCGTTTACATATATTTTCCACCATTTAGGTTTTAAAGGAAATGAGTGAAGAGCACTCTCTTCATATTTATCCATGAAGAGTTTGGAAACCATAGGGGACAAAGGGGATCCCATTTCCATGCCTTCACATTATCCTTTAAAGGTGAAAATGGTTGAATTTAAATATAATGAGACAATGTTATCTATGAGAAATGTGAAAGCATGGCAATGGGTTCCCATCTGTCCCCCATGGTTGCCAACCTCTTCATGGAGAAATTTGAAGAGAGTTCTCTTCATTCATTTCCTTTGAAACCTAAATGGAGGAAAAGATACGTAGATGACACAAATTTATGTTGGTAACATATCATATGAAGTCTAGAATAATTCCATTCCCACCTTAATAGTATGTTGCCTAGCATAAAATTCACCAAAGAAATTGAGATAGAAGGTAAACTATATTTTTTATATATTCTCATTTTTAGAAAAAAGGAAGACACTTTAGCTAGAAAGGTTTAACAAAAATTCACACATACATTCTTTCACTTGAATGCCTCCTCCCATCATCATCCTACTAAAAATTAGGGATTCTCAAGACTTTAATCACAAGGGAATTCAAAATTTAGGATAAGGATAACTTTGATCAAGATATTGAACTCATAAAAAGGGTTTTAAAGATGAATTGGTACTTAGGTAAGCAAATAGCTAAATCTATAAATAAAGTTAAAGAGAATATTAATATAACTAAAAATAAAAATTCCTAAAGGGAAGGGCCAATGGATTTTTTACCTTATGTTTAAGGTGTTTCTAACAAGTTAGCTAAAATTCTCAAGCACCATAATATCAGCTCCACTTTCCTTCTTGTTAATAAGTTCTGTATGACTTTAGGGTTTGTTAAAGACCATATGGACCCTACCCTTCGAAGTGGAGTCTATATTGTTGGTTTCTCTTATGGTATCCCCTACACATGGGAGACATGAAGGTCTAGATGTACTAGAGTTAAGGAACATGAAATTGATATTTGTCTTGAAAGAAAAGAAAAAGCAATGCTTGTTGAACATTATTTCAAGACTAAGCATGTTATTAACATGGAAAAAGCCAAAGTCATTATTTCAAAGTATCACTTATAAAAGAATAAGATAAAGGAGGCCATTAAATTATTGAAACACTCTAATAATTTAAATATGGATGTGTTGATGCTTCTAAATGTACCATAGATGCTCTTTAGTATTGATGAACACTTCCTCATTTTAGGATTCAAAATCCAAGGCTTGAGTTGTAGTTTGTGATAATTTAATGATGTCTATAGTGGAATAGAAGTAGAGTATGGGAACTATCCATAATATGTGTTTAGTTTAGTGGTTGGGAGCCATCAGGGTCTAAATCTTTGGATCTTTGTGAATTTGATGATTTCTAGACTAATCTAAATGAGTATTAAAAATGATCTTTAAACTAAAGTGAGTCTTGATAAAAAATAAGAAAGGAGAAGGGTAAGGTAGAAAGGAAACATGATTGCAAATTCTCATCTCAAATATTATGACAAAATTCTAATTACTTTAAGCACACAGGAACCAATTTATGTTATTAAATAACATGAACTTAGATTACATCACAAATCAAGAAAAGTTTGGAGGAAATATAAAAATCATAAGAACCAAGTTTACTTTAAATGTTTGTTACTATGGTCTGAATAGCCTAAGCACATCCAAATGCATAGCAAAATAAAATGATGTATACTTGAGATATTTATCGTTAATCTAACATTAGCATAAATCAATAGCCCTATGATAGAGAATGTGACTCAAAAGTAATAAGAATCCTTCAAACTTAAGATGATAACATTCAATTGAGAGACAACATTGACATTTAAAAAATTATAAAGACAATATTTTTAGAATTCCTTAGTCATCTTAAATGCTCTTGGTTTATAATTTTTCAAAATCTCCCCCTTAAAAAATGGTAATCTTTGCCTATTTATATGAAACATAGGTGGTTCACCAATTGAATTTCTCAAAATATCCATATGTAGGATAAGGAAAACTATCTTGAATATAAAGACATAATGTATATGACCTACTACATTAAAATTGACAAAAGGAAACCATATATGCTAACAGGATAACATGTATTTGTTATAAAGGGATATTATTTTAAAAATTACATTGGCAGTGGGCCCCTTGACTATCCCTATCTGAGGAAGCCTTTCACATTGGTGTATTAGTCTTTGATTAGCTCAAAATCCATTGCAGGTTTCATTAGAAAATCCTCCTCTTGATTTGCCGATGTGTCAAAATCTTTGTCAGCCTTAGCCATGAGTTCTTTGATAAATTGTGCTTCTGTGATTTTCTTCCCTAAAGTAAGGATGGTGTCAAGGATCTTCTAATTATCCTTAGCATAATGGCCTTGATTATCCTTAATGCCTTGTATGTGGACACCAACTCTCTACTTGAATTCTCCATCACTGATCAGGTCCATAGAAGTGGTTTGAGAAGGGTTGCCCAATAGACTCCCTAAAAGTTTCTCCATTATGGTTACTAGGTCCTTGTCTTCCTTGATGAAGTTGTCAACATTATTGCACCAAGTGATAAAATATTATTTCTTATCCACCAAAATTACCATGAGGATATCTAAATGTCTAAGCTTGATGATCTTGAAGTCCAAGGTCTAGTTTGTCTTATGCACCTTGATGAGTTCTATCATCTGAGCTTGAGAATCCTACCATTGCTTGTGTTATCTTAGCTTGATGGTTTAAAGCACTTAATCTAGACTTGATGTTCTTTAAATTCTCAAATGTATCTATATAATATTTATTCATCACTTATAATATGTCCTCAAGAATTAAGAGTAGGACCTGAGCCTCCAAATCCTACTTTTCCTTCTCCAAGTTGAGGATCCTTTACTTCATTCCTTAGATTCTATCCATATTCATTACTAATTGTTCTAACACCAAAATAGATACATCTTCCTAATGAATGGGATGCTCTCTTGCTGCCTATCTTTGAATAGGATTTAAGACCACAAAAGGTTCCACCTTTTGAAAGGTGAATTCCTCAGTGCCAATAATGGCCTTCTTTGTCACTATTCTCTCCAAACCTAATGCATATGGATTGAAATGCACTATTTTGTCAAAATCCTTGAATTTTGGTTTCTCAAGACTACATTTGAACTCCCAAAGGCCCCTAGGGTGTCAATTCTCTAACTTTCTTTGTCATGAAGGATTTAGATCCTTCTCTCTACCTATCTATTTACAATGTCCTAGATCCATGGCTTAACATTATCTTGTATATCTATGCCTAGTCAAGTTGAGGCTAATGATGGTGAGAGAGATGGGATTTTTTTTAATTTCCCATAAACAAACTAGTCAAGAATGGTTGGTCCATAACTAGGGTTCTCATCACTAAAGAGGTTAACTTTACTATTAGGGTGAGTGAAGGTTAACCTAGGATTATTTTTAGGTGCTAGGGGCACCAAGGCCAATTATGATTGCCTCTTTCCTTCATCTGGTTGGATCAAATCCTTTCTTGTTGCATTAGAGGGATCCACCTCCCTATTAAAACCATAGGCAAATGTAATGTCAACAAGGGCACTCTCCACTATTTCTCTACCTCTAGGACAATCATGCTAATGGTTTCCACTAGGGAAGGAGGCCTCTATGGGGATACATGTGGTTGAGGACATTTGCTAAGTCTATGATCTATCCCTAGCTCCTTAATCACAATTTTACAATTTATTTTTATATCCTTAGGTTTCCCAACATAGGGTGGCTTTGTCAATTCTACTTTTTGAGGCTAAAAACATTGTCCTCCAATAGGTGGCTCCTGATGAGCAGTCCTAGATGGTCCTAGAAATAAGTGATTATGTAAGGGATGCAGTTTCCATCTCTTTCCTGAGGGTTTATTGTCTCTAATTAGCCTATGTTCCAACTAGATATTGTAGCCTTTGATCTTGGACATGACCTCTTCAAAGTTCTTTGCCTTTGTATAGATACCATCTCACATGCCTGGTTAATGTTTGTATTCAATATTTGGGACCTTTTTATATCAAATGTGGTTGGTCACTCTATTATTTGGGTCCCACATTTAAAGGTCATCAAGTTGGAAATCAAAAGAATTTCTATGGATCACTATAATTTCTACTTGTTTCCAATCCTTGATCACTATCATGCTAATGTCTAGTGAAAAGGGGTAGAGATGAGCTTTCTTATTTTTATTGCATATCCCATCCACACCTTGGATGATTTGATAAGATATATCTTGATCTAAAATATTACTAGGGAAATTAATGGGCAATTGGTATGGTTGAGTCATAATTCCTTCTATTCTTATTATAATGAAATCTGAATAGAACCATACATCCCCCATGGCTTCTACTTGCTTTTTGATTTGAGGGTGGAGTCTTTGCATAGGGACATGAGTGATTACCTCATAGATAGTTGGGAAAAAACCATCATAGATAAATTTCATTTATTTCTTGTATTTGAATATATGCAATTTAGAGTAGTGGTGAGATATTGTGGTTGTACCATTAGGGGACCAATTTTGGATGCCAGGGAAATCTATAGAGGTCAAAATTGAATCCAAAAGGTAGGACATCATAATTAATTACTTAGAGGTCCTTATATTTATGGATGTGAATTGTTTGGCCAAGAAAAATTTTATTAGGTCTCTAATAAGAGGGGTTAAATTCCATTCCATCATGCAGTGAATATAAGATACCCAAAACTTGCTCACATAAGTAGTGGAAGGGGCACCAAAGGCTCTGTTCAGTAAGATCATATCTATCCTAATGCCCTCCCTAAATTATACAATAGGAATTCCACCATCAAGGGACCTAAAAACATGGGTTCCTTGGATTAACCAAGGTGTGAGAACTAAATCTAGGTCTTTGGTGTTTGTCCACTCTCTTAAGGATGGGAGATCAATATGAGGCAAGGGGATCTTGTAATAAGTTTTGAAGGCCATAGGGGTGATGCATGCAACCCTCTTAGTGCTTCCATCTTGAATGATCCATTACCCATTTATTATGTAATCAATGAAAATGGGAGTAAGGAGGTTGATACAATGAATTACCTTTGGTTTGGCTACAACATGGTGGAGGCTTGCAAGCAAAATTGAGACTAGGTCATTGTATCTATGGTGCACAACAACATTCCTCTTTTCCTCCTAAGAAATTGGTTGTAATTCCTCCATAAGGAAGAATAACTCAGACTAGTTCCTAATTCCATGAACATTTAGGGCTATTAGGTCCAATTCTATGTCTTTGAAGATACTTCCCTCACTGTCTAAAGTTAGATAAAGCTTTACCTCCATCTTCATTTGTTGCTTCCTATCACCATTGCTGACACTAAATTATATTTTCAAGGTCACCAAAGGTTTCAATAGGGCACTTTCTTCAAGGTTCAGTTACACTATTCTAATTGCTTTGTGACCAATTGAGCCGACTCGAGTCTTCTTTATAGAGGGCTTAGGGTTTTTGAGTTTTAATTGTGGAAATATCTAGTTTTTTAACATTATATGTGCTTTAAACTTGATGAGACCCTATTCTCATGTCCTCTACACTTTTGAGCTTAGGAGATATTTGATTTTGATTCTCTATACTTATGTGGAGCCTATGTGGCATGGCTCTATGCCTTTCATGACAATTTTCATAAATGCTAATTGGATACTAGTCATTAGATTTCAAAAGCTTTATTTGTTTCACTCTAATAATACAAATAAAATTTCTTGTGTTCTTATCGGTCCCTTGATCTTTAAGTTCATAGCTATGCGACTTGGCACCCAAAAAAATCTTCCCCATGTAACTTACTCTTTTCAGTTGTTATCTTGGCCATGTGTTAGCCATGTCTCAAGTTCATAGGGCCTTTGAAAAGTCTTTAGGCTTGTCGCATCATTGGATAAAATCTAATAAGTGAGTGGTCATCATTTATTTTTATAAGGTCCAAGTCATTTAATTGATTTAATTTATTAAATGGGTCCTTTCAAATTTTTTCCATTGAATGGCAAGCTACCACACATCCTCCTCATGGGGCTCTATGTTCCTTTTTTAGTTACCCTAGCCATGGGTAGGCCATGTGTCAAGCTCACGAAGCCTTTGAAAAATCTTTGGGCTCGATGCACCATTGGATAAAATTTAGTGAGTGTGTGATCACCATTGGATCCTGTGAGATGTACACCTTTTAATTAGTTCCATGACTATATAAACTTAGACTTAAAACAATGTTCCTAAGGTCCTTTTATGTTAAGAAACATAAATTAACTTTGGTTAAATCTTTTTATGCTAAGTATTTCTAAGTAAAAAATGTTAGGAATTCATTTGAAAGGGTCTTTAGAAATGTCTCCTTTTCTTAGGCTTTGAAAATTTATCTAGGTTAAATTTGGTGGGCTTGGTAACGTCAATTACATCCTCATGAACATAAAATAATGGGAATGAGCTTATCAAATTTAAGATAATGAAATTGATTCAATTTAATGATTGAGTACCACTTGTCTGGATATCGAGAATTCTAGGGGCTTTGAGGTTGATTCACACTGTCATATTAAGGCCTCTGAGGTAGCGAGGACCATTGGATCATAATCTGAGTGCTTGATAATGATTGGTCTCCCTTTTGGTGTTGGCTTTGGTTTGTGTCATTGGATCAAAATATCTAATTGAATGTGAGGCATTAGATCTCCAAAAGTGAGTGAACTTTAAGTTAAGGCCTGATATGTATAAAGGTTTATACTAAGGTTGTGACCTTTAAAAGTTTGTTCGTCCTTGAAAACACCAAGATATTTAAACCTTAATAAAAACCTAGTTAATCCAAAATAGCTCTCAGGTTTAAAAGGGAAAATAAAATGTCTAAGTCTTGAGTTTATATTAATGTTTGGTCATGTTTAAAAACATAATTGAAGCTTAATATAAACTTAGACTTAGGGTTTTTATAATTGAAAGGAAATATAATTTCCCACTAAATTTTTTTTACAGACGTTTGAATTCAAACCCCTAGGGTTTACTACTTAGGAACCCTAGCTTTCTCCATAGAACTTGCAACTAATCACCTCAAAGACAATCATTAAAAATATTAGTCCATGAAACATAATCACAAATAGATATACCAAGGCTTATGTCTTTTAATTAAGTTGCCTTTAAATTTCAAGAGAGAATAACCCTCTCACATTCAATCCAGAACACATATGTTTTGAAATATTCACAAGGGTCCCCTTTCAGCAAAAGTAGAAAAATGGAGGTATGTTGGTCTCAATAGGATGAAGGGTTGGGGATCAGTCATGCATGGAAGCCTATGGTTTATAAGGTTTAGTGTTTCATTGTTATCTTTTCTCTATCATTGATTAGGTTGTTTATTCTTTGATCTCTTTATAAGTCTTTAGTTATTATTTTGTGATTTTATTATTTTATTTAGGTTATTATATAGCTTATTCTATATAAATTATTTTTTAAATTTACTTGATTTTATTATTAAGGAATGTATAGTGTAATATTATTATTAATATTTGTGGTGTCCTCAACTTATTTCATAATTTAATATCCTATTCAAAATTATTACATGGTTAATATTAATAATTTCCTTTAATAATAATAATATTAATTTAAAAAAAAAATAGTTTCTTTAAAGGAAATATTAATATCCTCTTTTGTAATAAAATCCTTTAAATTATTAAATTATTACACCTATTCATAATTTCTTCTTTTTTAGTTTCTTTATTACATGGTTATTTTAACACTTTCAGTATTTTTTTTTAATGACTAATTTTTGTTTTAGAAATTTTTTATAACAACTATTTTCCTTTAGTTTTTAAGGGGTGTTAGGACCTTCTATTTATTAGAGAATTTAATGACTTAGCGGTAATTATTTAAACCGTAGTCTATATTAGTGGTTTATTAAATAATAATATATTATTTATTAACACAAGGTGGAAACTTCTTGTAAATAAGTAAACATTATTATATTTAATAAGTTACCAATATTTTATTTAATGATTCTTTACGATGGTTAGAAACATTATTCACAATGGTCACCTTCATTAAAAATTCACTATAAAATAGGGTTTACCCCTATTGGTTAATTTATTCTTATTCACAAGATTTTACTCAAGAGTTTTGTGAAGGTTATTTTGGAGAGGAGAAGTGAGAAGAGAAGTTGTATTGGGGTAATTTGTTTCTCAATAATTAATATCATTTTTGGTGGGTTTTTTTAACTCATAGAGGTTTTCCTATGGTAATTCTTGCCTCTATATTCAATTGGCATGTGTGTACTTTGCTAGTTAATTATACATCTAGATCTATTTGTGCTAATTTTTAATATATATTGCTATATTTGAATTCTATCATGGAATCAGAGCATGGGATGTGTTAGTTGATTGGAAATTTCTTGGTGGTTGTTCTATGATAGACCCATGACCATTTATAAAAAAAAAGATCAAATAATTTATTATTTTTTCTTCACATTGAGTTTTGTAAGACCTTTTCACTTGAAGAAATATGAATATAATTTTTTTGTTGGGGCTTTTGTTACCTTTATTTGGCCTGGGCTTAATTTAATGAATTGAATGTCTCTATCAAAGCTTTCACAAGAGTCTTTGAGGATGATTTTTAATATTTTATTTTTTTAAGACCCAAGATGCCATTGTATGGCCTTTGTATGGACTAGAAGTGAAGGAAATCTGAAAAAAAGTTACATGTTTCTTTGATCCTTCTGTAGCCTGAAATGATTAAATTAGCAATTTAAAGCATTTGATATCAGTTGTAGAGGCTGAGAAGGTCTAATAAAATTTCTGAAATTTTTTCTCTCTCCTCCATATGCCACAATAAGTCTTGGAAAAATTATGAATCAAATTCTAAATCAAAAATTATATTTTAAAGGTCCTAATGGCTTAGAAATGCAAAGAATAGAAGGATTGCCAAAATTTCAAGGTAAATAGAGGTATGTACAAGGAGAACTTACCTACTAATATATCTATGAGGTGCCATTAATCTCTAGGTAGTAGCTATAGGTAAGTTATTTCATATAGTTAAAAAAAGTATTTAAAAAATATTAATTTTTTTAAATATTTAAATTCCACTTGGATCTTATGGCCCCCACTCTCATTTAATTTTTTTTTCACCAAAAGATAAAAACTCTAATTTATTTTTCACTAGTTAAAATTACATGCACCGTACAAATATTTATTTTTATTTTATCTAAAAATAAAAAAAGGTTTTAAATATTATCTTTTGGATGTAAATTTCCAACATGTCTCTTAGAAGGGTTAGAAGTTGTTATTTTGCTAAAATCTTATAATTTGGGAGATTGTGTGTTCAAAACCCATAAAATCATTTTTTTTGAATTTGATCAAATTTATTTTAATTGTAAATCCTTTTTTTTATTTACATGCTAACTTATTGCATGTTTAAAACCTTAGTTGACTTATCAAACTTGTTTTGACTTTCAACTTAGCAGATGTTTTTCCAAACATAGTCATGTAACCATTCGATCCTAGGTTTTGACACCTTTCAAACACATCTACATTTTCCATTTTATATTTTGAAACCTCCTACTATTAATTTTTATAACTTTTTTAGTAATAATGTCTAGGTGGTTGTTCTGAATGTGGCTCTTTCAACACCTAGTTTTATGCAATTTTAAATTATTTTTAAAATTATTTAGCATCTAAATTGTGTTATTAAGTATAGTTTCACTTCTAATTTACTTTATTTTACAATCAAAATATAAAAACTCATTTAAAAATTTATTTTTCTTAAAATTATTCTTACATTATTATATATTTTGTAATAGTTGCAACACTCTATTTTATCACAATTTTTTGAATTTTAAAATTTATCTAGCATTAAATTGATTAATTATTGTGTGTTTGCACTTTAAATTTTGTTTTAATATCAAATTAAGATCAAATTAATACTAAAAAGTTTATTTTTAAGTATTTATTTACTTTTTGATTTAAAGGGATGCTATAGCTTTGCCTCATTTTTATTTAGATGAATCTCAAATACTTAATGAAAATAACTATAATATATAGAAAATTCATTTTAATTATAAATTTATGGCCCAAAAGTTGTGGAATATTTTCATTGGGACTAAAAAATCCTCTTCTAGATGACATGTGACCCTTGAGCTTACCAATACATTTCAATAGAAATCACAACAAACTATGTCCATTATCTTGCAGAGTGTTAAGGATGAGTTCATTCTCCACATTGATAATAAAGAGTCTTGTAGCGATGCTTGAAAACTCTTTAAATCCATGCATGAGGGTGATTAACTCTAAAAAATTATTAAGTTAATCCTTAAATTTTTAAATACACCTATGAAAGGTGATGAGAAAGTTATGAATTTTCTTGCTAAAATTATAAACATTAAAACTCAGTTAGATGAATGTAATTATAATTTTATTCATGATCAATTTATTTATTTTATCATTTATTTAAATATTTCTTAAAATTTTAGAAAACTTATTTCAATTTTAAATTCTAAGTATCAATTTGAGCAAGATATCCCTGACCTTACCAACTTGTCTATTCTCTTGATTCAAGAAGAGAAAGTTATGAAAAAATTATTCTAAAGAGAATGCCACTCAGACACTTTTCACATTAAATAATGTTTCTAATAATAATAAAAACAAAAAATTTAACCCTAATAAAGGTAAATACATGAATAAAAAATCTAGTAATAAGAATCATAAACCTAAGTTTAATGGAAATTGTAATTTATGTGACAAATTTTATCATAAAAAAGAAACATGTTATAAAAATAAGGATAGAAATAAAAATAAAATTTATAAAAATAACAAAGGGAATAAATCTAATCAAAACAAGTAGAAGAATCAAAACTCTAATCAGAATAACAATCATGAGTTAAATGTTATTGATTTGTATGCTAGTTTATTTGCTTTAAATGAAAATTAGTGGATCTTAGATAGTGGTGTATCATACCATATGACATGCTTATCTAATATTTATGTGAGTATAGAGATATATCTAAAATAATTAACTTAGGAGATAATTCATTTTTAGAAGCAACTAAACATGGAAAAGTAGAGTTTTTAAATGTTTTTATTAATTATATTTTATTTGTACTTAAGCTTAAAAATAATTTGCTATCTTTTTATCAACTTATAAATGATAATTTAATTATAAAATTAAATAAATATAGTTCACCCATTATAAATCAATCTAGTTCATTGATTGTTGAAGGTGTTCAAAAGAATGGTTTATATATCTTTGCTCCTTCTTCATGTTTTCTTTCATCGTATAATAAAAATGAATCTCAATTATGACATAAAAGATTAGGACATGTAAATTTTGTAAGTTTAAATGATATATATGTGAACAATATTGTTGTTATACTTCCTTCTATCCCCTCTCATCATGAAACTTGTGAAGGTTGCTTACGTGGTAAGTAACATACTAACCCCTTTCACATAAATGATGGTGTGAATTCGTCACATATTTTAGAATTTATTAAAAATAATGTTGTAGGACCTCTTGAAGTTGTATCTATTAATGTTTATTTGTATTTTATTATTTTGATTGATGATTACACTAAGATGATCTGGTCTTTTTCATTAAAAAAATATGTTGTGTTGTCTAAATTTAAAGAATTTAAAGCTAGTATTAAATTAAGAACTGGTAATGATGGTAACTATGTTAGTAAAGAGTTTGATTATTTTTGAATTATTTGTATTATTCAAAATGAATTAACAACTTCATATTCCCCTCAACAAAATGGTATTTTTGAAAGGAAAAACTAATCATCATAAAAATGGCTAGAAAAATGTCACAATCTGTAAATGTTCTTAAATTTTTATGGGTCAAAGACATGAATACTATTGTGCATATTCTAAATAGATTCCATACCAAATGTTTCCATCATTTTATCCATTTAGAAATGTGAACTAAAAATAAACCTAGTGTGGCTCTTCTTAAGATCTTTGGTAGTCCTACTTCTATAGTTATTCCTAAAGTTAAAAGAAAGAAGCTTGATCCCACTTCCTATTATTGTATCTTTACAGGTTATGGAGGTAAGATAAAAGGTTTAAGAGTGTATGATCCTTATAAATTTCAAATCATTGAAAATAAGTGTTAGGATCTTAGAGTACAATTGATTACTTTTGTATAAGCAACTACACATGGAATTGAAACCAGAAGTAATAAGTAACTAGAAATTAGAAACAACAAATAATAGGAGATACAAGAAACAACCAATATGTATTAAACTCTTCCAAAAGGAAATACAATGAATAAATCTCTCTCTCCTCACACCTTATAGATGTATAATAATTCTCCCTCAAGATTTCTCTCTCTCTCTCTCGATCAATTACAATCAACTCAACTATTGAATTGTACATGCTATGAGGATCTAACCCTAATATATAGTATACTACAACACTAGGGTTCATGAGCCATGCATTCACCACCCTTAGATCCACCTCTTAAATCAAAGGCTCAAATCTATTCTCCTAAAAATAAAAATTCTAGAAACGCACAAAAGTCGGTGTTGGTCTGAAGATGACTGATGTCGATCGACCCCTAACCGATGTTAGTTGGTTCTCACTGATGCCAATTACCGTGTAAGCCCAAAAACCTCCATATTAGCTCATTAGTGAAGATTTTAGATCCACAACTCAACAATCTCCCACTTGGAGATAAACAGCTACACCTGCACCTATACAACAACATCCTCTAAACATCTCTTGCTTGTTTCTCCCTCTTCAAGTTCAATCTTGAAGACCAAAAAAAGTTGAATAAAGATTCAAATTCTCGTTTGTTACCAGCTTTGTTAACATATCACCAGGGTTCTTATCCATATGTATGTTTTCCATCTTCAACTATCCATCCTCCAATACCTGTTTAATGAAGTGGTACCTAAGTTGTATATGTTTGGTTCTTGAATGAAAGGCTGAATTCTTTGCCAAATGAATTGCACTTTGACTATCACTATACAATCTGTAACTCTCTTGCTCCTTTCTCAACTCTTCTATGAACTGAGTCATCCAAATCATTTCCTTGCTAGCCTCTATGACTGTAATGTATTCTGCCTCTGTAGTAGACAAGGCAACAACCTTCTGCAACTTTGAAATCTAGCTAACCGTCGTTCCACCAATAGTGAACACATATCCTATGGTGCTTCTCCTACCATCCAAGTCACCTACCATATCAAAATCTACATACCCATGTAGAGAAGTGTTTGACCCTCCATAACATAAATGCCTACTGCTAGTCCCTCTTAGATATCTGAGATTCCACTGAACTGCTTTCCAGTGTTCCTTTCCTGGATTGGCCATAAACTTGCTAACAACTCCCACTACTTGGGTAATATCTGGTCTAGTACATACCATTGCATACATCAAGCTCCCAACTGCTAAAGCATATGGAACTCTACTCATGTACTCAGCCTCATCATGTGATTTAGGACACTGTTCTTTACTCAACTTGAAGTGTCTAGCCATAGGTGTGCTTACCAATTTTGCATCCTACATATTGAACCTCTCCAACACCTTATTCACATAATCCTCTTGAGACAAAATCAAACTATGATTTTTCATGTCTCTCTTAATACTCATGCCAAGGATTTTCTTTGTTACTCCTAAATCCTTCATGGCAAATGTGTGAGCTAGTTTTACCTTAAGCTCAGTAATTTCCTGCATGTGTGAACCTGCAACAAGCATATCATCTACATACAATAAGAGGATAATATAACTACCATTATCTAATCTGTTAAAATAAACACAATGGTTAGATTGACATTTACTAAAGCCATGCTTTGTCATAAACCTGTCAAACCTCAAATACCATTGTCTTAGAGCTTGCTTAAGACCATATAAGCTTTTCTTCAACCTGCACACAAGTTTCTCCTTACCTTTGACCTCAAAACCTTCTAGCTAATCCATATATATCTCTTCATCCAAATCTCCATGAAGAAATGTTGTCTTAACAGCAAGCTACTCAAGATGCAAATCCTCAATAGCAACTAAAGACAACATAGTCCGAATAGAAGTCATCTTTACTACAAGAGAAGAAATTTTACCAAAATCAATACCTAGTTTCTATGCAAATCCCTTTACTACCAACCTGGCCTTATGTCTTATTTGTCCATTCTCTCTTTCCTTTAACCTATATACCCATTTGTTTTTTAGTGCTTTCTTTCCAGCTGGCAACTCAACCAAATCCCACGTATGGTTCTCTTCCAAGGAATCAATTTACTCATTCATGCCATGCTCCCACTATTTCCTAGATTCTACCTGCATTGCCTCATCAAAACTTTCTAGTTCTCCACCATCAGTGAGCAAAAAGTAATATAAAGAATGGGAATAATGAATTGGAAGTTTACTTACCCTTTCAGACCTCCTTATGGGCGTTTGAGACTCATTTACAACTTGCTATCTGCCCAAATTTTCTTCTGACAGTGATTGATCCTAGTCATCTCTAATCGATGTCAGTTTACACTTGACCGATGTCAATTCTTCCTGATCGATGCTGATTTCCACTTGACTGACATCGGTCTCTATGTTTTTTTGTGAGTGATGATATTTACCCATGAGCTCATTTTGGATCATAACCTCTTCCAAATCAAGATTACCCTGCTTAGAATTATTTACCCTCTTGAGCTAATCACTGTACATCACCTTCTCATTGAAAACTACGTCACGGCTTATAATAATTTTGTTAGTTTCTAAATTCTACAACTAAAATCTAAAATCTCTAAAACCATAACCAATGAAAGTGCACTGCATAGATTTAGTATCTAGCTTCTTTCTATTTTTTTATCAATGTGCACAAAAGCTTTAGAACTAAAAACTCTGAGAAATGAAAGATTTACCTTTTTACATGTCTAAGCCTCTTTTAGAATTCCACCATCTAGTTCAGTAGAAGGTCCTCTATTAATCAAGTAAACTATAGTATCTAAAGCTTCTACCCAAAATTGTAAGGACAAACTAGCATGCAACCTCATACTCTGTGCACGCTCCATTATTATTCTATTCATCCTTTCAGTAACTCCATTTTGCTGAGGTGTCCTTGGAATTGTCCTTTCCCTATGTATTCCACTCATATAATAGTAACTATTGAATTTATTGCTACAGTACTCACCACCATTGTTAGATCTAAGGCACTTCAATCTCAAACCTGTTTCATTCTCAACCAAAGCTTTTCATTTCTTGCATATGTCAAAAACATCATATTTCCTTTTTATGCAATAAACCCATACCTTTCTTGTAGCATCATCAATGAAAGAAACATAATACTGTGATCTTCCAATAGAAGCTACTTGAGCTGGTCCCCACACGTCTGTGTGAATAAGCTCCAACTTGTGTTTCTTCTTTGTTGACCCAATTTTGAGAAACATCACTTTCTTCTATTTCCCAAAAATACAATGCTCAAAGAAATCTAGATCTATGCTTTTCAAATCTAAAAGCTTACCTTTTGACTTAAGATCATTCATTCCCTTCTCACTCATGTGACCAAGCCTACAGTGCCACAACTTTGCGTCTACATTTGAAGTAGATAAAATAGAAGGAGAATAATCATTAATACAAGTAGATAGATAAAGTGTATCTACTCTCTTACCTTTTGCTAATATAAGTTCACCCTTGAAAACTTTCCAAGATTCAGATTTGAGAGTTATTGTGCAACCCTCATCACCCAACTTTTCTATAGAAATCAGATTCCTCTTCAGAATGGGTACATGCATGACATCCTTCAACACCCATGTGTTGCCATTCTATAATTTCAGCTACACTTTTCTTTTGCCAACAATTTTACAAGGCTCATCATCCCCTAAATAAACTTTTCCAAAATCTCCATGGACATAATCATTTAAAAATTGTCTATTTGGGGTTGCATGGAAAGAGGCACCAAAATCTAAAACCCATGATTCTACTTTATTATCCAAATAAAATATAAGAGCATCTTGTGCAACAATACCTACAACTTTTGCTTCTTTATTACCTTCATGCTGATTTTTTTTGTTATCCTTCAACCAACAATCTTTCTTTGCATGCCCTTTCTTTCCACAATTCCAATAGGTTTTTCTTCCATTTCTGGATATGGATCTACTTCCCATCTTTGATCTTGATTTTCCTTGCTTGCCCTTCTCTCTTTGCCTTTCCCTGATTTTAACACTTAAAGCATTACTTGATGTTTCCCCTGTGCTTTTCTTATAAATTTATTCATTCAATATTACACTAACATCATCAACTTTCAAGATATTTGAAGTAGATGCAGTATTACTAACTGCCATTACCAAACTATGCCAACTTTTAGGTAAAGATCATAAGATTAAGAGAGCCTTAATTTCATCATCAAAAACTATTTTGACTGAATTTAATTGATTTACTATTGTATGGAAATCATTAAGATGACTAGATATAGATCCACCTTCCTGCATTTGCAAATTAAATAATTGCTTCATAAGATATACCTTATTCAAAGCTGAGGGGTTTTCATATAAATTTGCCAAAGTATCTATTAACTCTACCATTGTCTTTACCTGTGATAAGTTGGAAAACACAGAAGCTGCCAGGCTCAACCTTATAGATCCAAGAGCCTTTCTATCAAGAACATTCCATTCTTCATCTTCCATATCTGTGGGCTTCCTTGAAGCCCCACCCAATGGTAAATATAGATCTTTATGATACAAATAATCTTCAATCTGCATCCTCCATAATTGATAATTCTTGCCATTGAATTTCTTTATTCTTAGTTTAGTTTCTTCTGCCATTGATTTTCTCCCACTCAATCAAAAATCCCTGTGAGTGAATTCTATAATCAACAAACACTAACACACTTTGATACCAGTTGTTAGGATCTTAGAGTACAATTGATTAATTTTGTATAAGCAAATAAACACGGAATTGAAACTAGAAGTAATGAGTAACTATAAATTAGAAACAACAAATAATAGGCGATACAAGAAACAACCAATTTGTATTAAACTCTTCTAGAAGGAAATACAATGAAGAAATCTCTCTCTCCTCACACTTCATAGATGTACAGTAATTCTCCCTCAAGATTTCTCTCTCTCTCTCTCTCTCAATCAATCAATTACAATCAACTCAATTACTGAATTGTACATGTTATGAGGATCTAACCATACTATATAGTATACTACAACACTAGGGTTCATGAGCCATGCATTTGACACCCTTAGATCCACCTCTTAAAACAAAGGCTCAAATCTATTCTCCTAAAAATAAAAATTTTAGAAACGCACAGAAGTTGTTAGTATGAAGATGACTAATGCCGATCGACCCCTAACTGATGTCGGTTGGTTCTGACTGATGCCAGTTACTGTGTAAGCCCAACAACCTCCACATTAGCTCATTAGTGAAGCTTTTAGCTCCACAATTCAACGATAAGAATATTCTTATTCTCAAAAAATCCTTTTTTGAGCCCTCTAAGGATCCTTCTTAGTGTTCTTCTATTGATGAACATGACTCTCACGTTTCTCCTTGTGATGAAATAGATGCCCTTGAGGAAGTTGATCTAGTTATAGATAACTTAGAGTTTGAGGAAACCCCTAAGTTTTAAATTCAATCTAAAATACCTAAATGGGTAAAATCTATACTTCAATCTTCTAATGTTGATAACCTTAATAAATTAACGAGAAGTTAAAATTCTTATCATGCATTAATGACTATGTATGAATGTGAACCTTAATATTTTGAGAAAGCCACTTAAGATGATAGATAGATTGTTGTTATGGAAATTGAATATAATTCCTTAATTAAAAATTAGATTGGGGATCGTGTCCCTCCACCTGAAAAACATATTATCAATTTTAGGTGGCTTTATAAGATCAAATATAATTCAATTGGTAAAATTGATAAGTTTAAATCTAGATTAGTTGCTCGTGAGTTTACTCAAAAACTTGAGATTGACTATGTTGGAACCTTTCCTCTTGTATAAAAAATGAGTGCTATTAGAGTTCTTATTTCTCTTGCATCCCAAAATGGTTGGGTTCTCCACCAAATGAATGTCAATAATGAATTTCTAAATGGTGATTTAGAATAAGAAATCTACATTACTCAACCTAAAGGTTTCACTGACCCTAACAGAGAACATTATGTATACAATTTAAATAAATATTTGTATGATCTAAAATAATCTCTTCGATCTTAGTATTCTAAGATTACTTTTTTTTTCAAAGAATTAGGTTTTTATATATTTTATTTAGATAATGATCTCTTTTTTAAAGTTGAAAATGGTCATTTGATTTTAATTATATTATATCTTGACAATTTTTTTATTAATGGTTATCTAACTAGTTAAATTCATAAATATAAGGATAAACTAAGTCCAATGTTTGAAATGACTGATTTAGGCATTCTATATCATTTTTTAGAAATGGTCATATTTCAAGATAAAAATTCAATTGTTGTACCACAATCTCAGTATGCACATAATCTTCTTGTTAAATTTTACATGATTGATTGTAAATATGCTAATAATATTATTGAAGTTGGTATTAAACTTGATCCTAAACCTACATGTGAAAATGTTAACCCTATTTTGTATAGAAAAATTATTTGAAGTTTGATTTACCTAATCATTATTAAGCTAGATATTTCATATGTTGTTAGTGTTATTTCTAAATTTGTGTAGGATCCTTATTTGGATCATTGTAAATTAGCTAAACATATTATTTATTATATCAAAGGACATTAATTTTGGTTTATTTTATTTTTCCATTGATAATTCTAAAGTATATGGTTATTTTGATGCTAACCATGTTGGTGATAATTTAGATCATAAATCTACTTTTAGATATGTGTTTAAGTTTGGTACAGGTGCTATCACTTAGAGTAGCAAGAAGCAACCTACTGTCTCTTTCTCTTTTACAAAATTAAAGTACTAAGTGTTATGGAAGATGATAACTAAGCCATGTGTCTACAAAGGCTATTGGAAGAACTTCACTTGGATGTCTATCAGAGTACCATCTTTCATTGTGATAACCAAAGTTGTATAGCTCTAGAAAAAAATATAGTACGACACCAAATAACTAAACATATTGAGTTTCATGTGCATTTCATCTAAGAGAAAGTCCTCAATGGTGATATTAATCTATAGTTCTATCTGACAGATGAATAAGTGAAAAATATCTTCACAAAACCACTTGATGATACTAAGTTTTTTAGTTTCATGCAATGTTGGGCCTATCAGAGTTGTCATGTATGGGGAGTGTGCATGATAATTCCATTTCCTAAAAACCATATATTACTTCTTTTTCTCTATACTTATTCTCATTATAAATCATTGTAAAAAATCGAAGTTATGTGATTTAAGTAAAATTCATGTGGAAGTTTTAATTTTGTACCCCAATACATTAAAAAACATAATTTGTAATGGAGGTCCTTATGTTATAAAAGGTGATAAATATGCTCAATAATTTTTCATGAGAAATAGTTAAATTTAATCTCATAATCATGCTAGCCTAAACTTAATTTTGATTATTTTATGTATTATAATTCTTTTTTTTTCAAAATGTGACTTTTAAAATGATGAAGGTTTTAAAATATTTCATTTTTACACATAGTATAATTCCTTTAGGATGACTATGCATTTTATCCCTAATTAGCATTAAGGGGGAGTGTTAGATCATTTAATAACTAAGTGGAGATTATTTAACCCTTAGTCTATATTAGTGATTTATTAAATAATAATAATAATAATATATTATTCATTAACATGAGGTAGAAACCTCATATAATTAAAAAAATATTCTTATATTTAATAAGTTATCAATATTTTATTTAATGACTCTTCGAGATGGTTAGAACCATTATTCACAATGTTCACCTCCATTTAAAATCACTATAAAATAGGGTTTACCCCTATTGGATAATTTATTCATGTTCACAACATTATTCATATGAATTTACTCAAGAGTTTTGTGAATGTTATTTTGGAGAGGAGAAGTGAGAAGAGTATTTATATTTGGGTACTTTATTTTTTGATAATGAAAATCACTTTTGGTGGGTTTTGTTTACCTCATAGAGGTTTTCCCATGGTAATTATTATATCTATGTTCAATTGACATGTGTATACTTTGCTAGTTAATTATATATCTAGATCTATGTGTGTTAACTTTTAATAGACACTGCTATATTTGAATTATATCACTATTCCACATATGTTTTTTGCTCATGATGAAGGATCATAAAACATGATCTAAAATGTTGAGCTTCAAAAATTATTGTATAATTTACCAAAAATTCTAGTGTTGTAGCTATATGGATTATGAAAGCATAACATTTTTGAATTTTGAAAGATTCCAAAAGTAAATTTAAGTATATGGGGTGCTTACCAACAATCATAATAGGAATATTACCTCTAAATCTTCTAACATATCTTCTACACCCAACACAGGTATTAACACTACTAATACCTCTAATTATTGTAACATGTCTTCAACACCCAACATAGGTATGATGTTAGAATATTTGAATTTCCTTATCCAAGTGAATAATAAAACTAATTAAAAATAATAATTAAGTTAAAACTATCCTAGTCATCCCAAGGCATTGTAAAATTGACTCCTTGAGATCACTATGATGAACTAGTTTTGCCCAATTAGTGCATAGTACATAGTAATGCCTAACAAAATTAACTATATTACATTGAGTTGTGTAACACTTTTGAAATATTAAAAAATTAAATTGAAGTGTATGAGGTGCTTCCTAATGATCAAAATATGGATGATTTCTCTAAATGTTCTATCATATCTTTTACACCTAATCATGTATCAACACTACTAATACCTCTAATTCTTCTAACATGTCTTCAACACCCAACACAAGTATGATGTTATAATATTTTAATTTCCTTAGTGAATTGAATAATGAACCTAATTAAAATAATGAGGTGAATAATTTTTAGTACTACTCACTAAATAAATACTCACTAAGGAGAAGTACAGGGGAATAAAAACCCTTCACTTCTTCCATTCCATCAAATAATAGTGCCACTCCCCATGATCATAAGGCAAACATTGATCTTCCCCATATAAATGGAAACTACCAACTAAATTTATAAGACACACACCCTAATTTAAATAATTTTTTGTATAACATAGTAAAAAATATGGAGAAAATCAAATTAAATATCACCTAGTAGGAGTTAGCCCAAATAATAAAATAATATGACTTAATCTTGAAATCACTAACTAATAAACCTATTTCAAAAAAATTGAAGGTGTCACACAAAACTTTGTAAATCCATACGAATATGACTAAATTTACTCCATTTTTTATTACTATTAATATTTTTGGGAAGAATATACACAATGTTTTAGTTGACTTGAGGGCCTTATCCATTATCATGGCAGTAGGGATTTGTAGGAAACTAAGTTTTTGCCCAATTAATTTCAATAAGATCATTTTAAATTTAGACAAATCTGAGGTCAAAGTAGTTGGATAATTTCTAAATTCCCACATTCAATTAGTGTCTAAGCTTAGGATATAATAATTTATTGATATATAGACTATGGATATTCACTAGGTATATAGAGTGTTGTTAATTCAAATTTTGCCTAAAAACCTAAATGGTTAAATAGTTATTGACTTTCTCCATATGTGGCTAATTTTGAGATGTGTGGCCAATAAAATCTGAGTCATGGGAACCCAAGATGAAATACATGATTATTGAATATAATGCAAGAAATGAAAAGGTGAATGTTGTATCTCCTAACATATACATTTATACCTTCACTTTAAAGTCTATAAAAAACAAAACAAGTAAAAGTGTTGATCTATTTATCCTGTGGACCTAGCATTTTGATAGTGTTCATTTTAAACAAGGATCTATTTCATGAATATAATTATTGGACCCTAACAGAAAATAGAATCTTACTGTGTACCATTTTAATTCCCTTGCACTAATAGTCTTACAGAGTTGAGATTATGATTCTTGGATTTAAGCTCTTTATAAAAATTAATGTGAGAAAATTGAAAATGTTTAGAGACTTAGAATTGGTAATCAATAAGTGAAAATAAAATTTTACTACAAAATCTTACATATAAATAAGTATAAAAATATATTCTTGGAATTAACTGACATATTTGGTGCCTTTAACATCATGAATATTCCTAGGGAAAAAATAAAACTATTAATTCCATATAAACATCAATAAAAAATTGATCCCCTTTGAATGATTCCAATTTACAAAAGTTTTCAATTGAGTTAGTTCCCTACCTTTCTATCCCAAACACCATGGATAATTTCTAAGTGTTCAAATCATGACTAATTGTGGCATCTTTGAGTCTCATATATTTGATGAGAAATATAGGAAATTATTTGTAGATAAGGAAACTAAAGATTATAGTATGATGTTATTTATTTAAAATAAAATCCCTAATGGGATGGTTTCACTAGAGAGGATATTTAACTTAGATAGACCTCTAAAAAACCTAAACAACCAAGATTTAATGGACACTAATCTATATTTACGAACTTAAGATCCCTAAAATTTCCACAATATGTTAATATTGGCTTGAGTTATTCTAACTTTGAAAATAAATTTGAAATTTCTTCTTGAACGGTATAAATATGTGATTTCATGGCCTAATGAAGACCCTTTAGATATTCAAACCATGGGTCATTAATCACACTATCCTACTACAATAACTATAAAAACCTTGTTTATTAGATAGAAAGACTAGGAATCCCTAACTCATAATGTATTCTAAAGGTTACTTGAAGCCAAAATCATCTTCCCAATCAAACAATGTACACGGGTTTCCAATTTGGTTCCTATCCATAAAACTAATGGAGAGATTAAAATTTGCATTGATTTTTAAAATTTAGATAAAGTAATAAGGAAAGATAATAGTCATAAACCATATTTAATTAAGGTAATTCACATGGTTAGTGGGTATAATATGGTGTATTATCTATATGGACTATCAGGTTATAACAAGGTCTTAGTTGATAAGTAATAATAATAAAAGCACCATTCACAAAAAATGGGGAATGCTTACATATAAAAGGATTCTTTAAAATATAATAAATGTGGATGGAATGTTATAATTTTTTATGTGGATTTTATGTACACCCCAATAATATTACAAGGTATACTATAAAATTTTAGGATCAGTGAAAAGTTTTCATTCCAAGGAACAAGTTTTAGGGTATTGGGTTTTGTAAACAACATGTTAGTGGAATAGTAATGAGCGAGGCAATTTGTTTACCATATTGGTTCAGCTATGGATGAATATAAATATAATTTATATGGGTGTAATGATTATGGTTCTAACCTAAGTTGGGTATGACTTTAAAATAAACTCAAAAAGGAGGGAAAGGTAGGGTAAGAAAGGAGACTTGTGGACCACACTAGATGAAACTTTTCAAGAACTAAACTTGTAATAAAAGTTGGACAAGAGATCATATACCAATGATTTTTTTAATATAATATATCACACAAAAAATAAAATATACTTAAATACATGAAATCAAAGGCTGATACCTTTTCGAGATTGTAATAACACATCTACAAGGGGGGATTATGATTTATATGCAAAAGGTATTCATATTAGATACAGATTAATATGCACGGTTGTATATAAAACATATAACTCATACACAACTAGAATAATAAGAAACCGGAATGATAAAACTTATTATACAATCCATAAGTTGGATAAGAATTAAGATTTGCACATTAAGACCAAAATTGCATAACTTCTCAGAATTTCCTATTAATCTTAACAACCAAAATTATCCTCCCTTTGGGACTGGGAGGATATAAGTATAAATAAATTGGGATGGGGAAAGAATCATCTCTAAATCAAAGTCTAAAAATACATTTTAAAAAATAGGACTTACCTCCAAATCTCATGAAAAGGATGTATGTACAATAGTCATCTCAGAATAGAATTTCATAGCTAAAAATACAATATATACATACAACATATATTTGGAAACAAAGTTTTCACTTATTAAAAACACATTAAGTACATAGTTATATTTAGATGAGTGTTGATGTGTCACTACTAGCCAAATAAAATGTAAAAGTGATAATTGGTGAAACTATAGTAATCATTATAGTTGAAACTAGAGAAATTGGGAGTGGTATGTAGGTAGGCCTAATTATTGTTTGCACTAGCATGTATATAGGAGATTGAGTGCTCTGAATAGGTGATTGAGATGTCCCTGACACTAAAGTGTTCTATTTTTCCACTTGCATCTATAGATATAATTCATGGATTACATGTAAATCTATGTCAATGGTCTCATAACCAAAAAATGGCCTCTTAAACAACTGTGGAAGCTTGTTCATCAAATTTTGGTGTAAAACCAATGCAACTTTAACTCCTGCATGCAATGTCTTAGATCCAATAATGAGGTCCCCATAAAAATTGACTAGTTTCTTAATTTCATCATTTTTTTATATAAATTGTATCTTCAATCTCAACTAAAAATATATTGGCTGCCCATGAATGGTGCCTTCCTTAATGACTATTAGATCCTTCAAAATGGACATTGCCTCTTTATTTTTATTAGAAAATTTATGCACCATAGTTTTTATCTCTTGATGTCACTCAAGCAAGTTTTCTCTCTTAGCCTAGGTAAATTTTGATAGTGAATATTCATTAATTCAAGAATATTCCATAATTGAGCCACCTCAAAAATTGGAGTGTAATTTATTTTCTAGGTTGGCTCACCAAATATTTATAATACCTCAAATAAAAAATGTCCCCCTTTAACTTATTATACATTAAATATTATTAGTTACATTGGTACAATTTGGAAAGTCACCATGTGCATTGAAGAGATAAAATAGATAGGTTGTGGGGTAAATAAAAAAATAATATTAAAAAAATTCCAAAACATAAATATTATTGTATATTTGGATTCCTTTTGAAGAACTATGCAATTTAAAAAAAAATCATCTCAATTCAAGTTTGTATGAAAAATTTATAGCCACAAGAAGTTGGCAGCTAATTACATCACATATGCAACTATTTTATTGCATGGATGCAACCAAAGGGTTTCACATGTGATGAAACTAGATGCCAACTTCCAAAGGCCATAAAGTTTGCATATGGACTCAGATTGAGATTTAAAAAAAAAAAATTGTAGATCTTTAAGATGAATCCAAATATGTAATAATATTTAAGTTTAAACATTTTTTAATTCATTTTTTCCCTTTACCCCACAACCTACATGTTTAGGGAAACAAAGTCTTACACATAATAAATTTATCAATACACCTATAAATTATTTGTGAATATAAAATAAATATCTATAGATTCACCAATTAAATCTAATGGTATTTTTTGATAAGTTTTATTAAAATTTATCCCTCTCTTAGTTGTAATGAAGCTCTATGCCCATGTAATCTTAGATGCTATTATTAAGTGTAATTGGGCATAGGTTTTATTCCTGGTAGCTTGGATCAAGAAGTGAAGCTTGTATCAATGTATTTTATTTTATTAAACAAATATAATATGTCTACCTATATGGGTGGTGATGTGGCCTTTGTTGACATTATTAGCTAAATTACATCATACAACTTCCTAGCAACTCCTTACAAGTTATCCATAATTTCTTACGAGCTTGGATTCTAATCTTATTTAGTGTCTTCTAAATTAATTTAGTAAAAATTATAAAAATTTCATTTATAATCCCTCCTATAGCATATACAAAACTATAAGGGTATTATTTGTATTAATTTGGGTCTAAAGGATTGACCTTCCTTCTCTTAGTTAGAGAGAAGATATCTTCTCTCTAATCCAACTTTATCTAATTCACCTGTACAACCATAGTTTTCCTCTTAAATTTTTGCATAGTGTTGGTTTGTATATCAAGGTGAAACTTGATTTTGGGTTGCTTTGTTATTAAAAGGTATTACCTCCCTATTTCTTCTTCTTATTATAGTTTCTTGATCCATAAAGGAATGTCTAGGGTAACTTGTTGTTCTATATACTCCATTTTCCCCATAAGAGTAGATAAATGGGATTGCCAAGGAGGAATAATATCTATGGGGAAGATGTACCTAATATAGTAAAAGGAGATATTACCTTCCTCTAATAAATAACCTAATTTTGTGTGGGTATGTCTATGATGTATTTGGTTTTCCACACTACTCTTTGGACTAAAAATGTAGGTGCTTAGATTTGTGTAGCACAACCAATAATAATTCATATTTATGTAGTTATCTTCGGAGGGCTAATTTGTTCAATAAAAATAGAAGTAGAAACCAAGTTCTCAAAATGTATCCCTCTGCTTAGGACTAGTGACCGAGGATTAGTCCCACCAAGGAATGAATAGGTCATTGGGGTTATTAATAAGTTTTGTAAATAATCAGAAATGAAATATAAGTAACCCAAAACTCATAGTAGTGTCCATAATATCTATAGTAGCGGGATGGGCTATAGTAGGAAAAAATTGTAGTGCAATTGTATCTTGGTGTTGGTTTATTTGACCAAAAGAATTTAAAGAATGCAAATAATATACCACACTAGTTTTAATTACAGAACTAACGAAGTGGTTAAAGAATGGTGACTTGGAAGAATTAAAACTTGAGGAGAAATAATTGGAGGTGTGGTTGATGTTGCCTCTTTCATGGATGCCTATAATTTAGATATTTCATATTTCTCTCTTTTTAATTATCTATCTAATGATGACTCAGTTCCTCTTGACATATTAATCCCTTTAGTCAAACATTTATCTTCCTCATCTAATTTTGTTGTATCACTAATTCACCAAGATTCTTTGATGTTAGGTATTGAAACCCATTCATCCTTAGTTTTCCATATTTTATCCTCTTCCTTATTATCATAAATCATGATAGAGTATGACCTTCATATACCCCTTATTTTATCTCCCCCATAATTAGGGACTTATACTTGTTTCCCTTTCACTTCCACCTTTTAGAGAGAGATATGAGGGGTCTTTAGCTTTATTTTGTAGGTCACTATTGGCTTTAAAATAATAGAGACTATCCTACTTGAAGGTGGATTGGAAGATGATGGAATTACAATGGTGGTATATGGTAATGGAGGGGGAAGGGTATTAATCATTGGTGGAATGATAAGTGGTGATGATGGTTACTCTAGAGACTAGGGTATAACTACTGGTGGAGACAAAGGAGGAAAATCAATAGAAACATGAGATAAGAAGGAAGGAAGACTTACTTGATGTGATATTATGGGTGGAGGTAGTGGAAACATGGAAAATAATCTTGTTTAGGTGCAAGAAATTATAAGTCTCTCCTCTTTAATTATGCATTATGTAAAAGTAGTAACAATTGTATGATTATGAGATCTTGGAGTGACCCCAAATTCCTTTAAGTATATTCTTCCTCAAATGGTCTAGCTTATGCATGAACTTATTTTAATATCTAAGGAGGAGATCCATGGACAAGTTTGGAAACCCATTCCTACTTCTCAATCCTCTTAGCATCCTCTTTGCTAGTGGTAGGATCATATTAGATCTTTTGTGCCACAATAATTGACATGTTGGCCCTATTCACTATTATTACCACTTTAGAACCATATTCAATGTTCATGAATATGTTGTCATGGTCATAATCTTAGTACCCATAGTTGATCTTATTTTCCTCTCATATTTCTTGAGTCATAATCTTATTACCCATAGTTGATCTTATTTTCCTCTCATATTTCTTGAGGTGCTCACTTACATTTTTTCTTGGGTCCGAAAATCTAAAATGTGTCCATTTCAAACCATAATGTAACATAATTTTCCAAATAGATTAGAAGTGCTCCCAGCTTGTATATTATATTATACCAATGCTAATAGGGGTTATATGGAGAGATAATTGCTTTGAATTTATTAAATTAGTATCCACACTATTATATAATTGAGAAACAATTTCTTGCTCAACAACCTTGTCTAGCACAATCTTTTATAGGTAAAAAGGGTATGCTTTCATGCCTTTAATTTTCATTATTATACATTATAGGTATAACCATTAGTCACCCATATTTTTAATGTTATTTTTTATAGTATCTAAAAACATGGGCATATTTTTATCATATACAACTTTATATACAATGGGATAAAAGGTTTTAGTTATCCTTTTCATATTTTTCTTGAACTTGTGCACATAGAGGATATTGAATTCATCACATATACTATTATTGGGGTACTAAGTGAATACTTGATAGGGCTTTCCATATGATTGGTAAATAGTTATAGTCACAATGTTAACCACATATGACATCATGTAGAAGTTACCATCTAGTGAATTTCTAGGATTTGTGATTCTTAAAATCAAATTGGAGTTGATAATTTATCCAAGTGTTATGATCTTATTAGAAGTCAAAATCATGTCCAATAAATGGAACCATATATAATTAATGAAAGTAATGGTTGAGAAACCATATATCCTATTCAAAATGTCCATAAAAATTCTCACCCCTAGTCTAAAGGTTACAATGGGAATGGCAAAGATAAGGCCTTGGATTAATAAGTTGCTTGGCTTTCTAACCCATCCCTTCAACTTGCTAATGAAATTATTGGAAAGGAGCCATGAATTAACCATGTCCTACATGTAGTCAATTTTGGTATGGGAATCCTATCGTACCTATCAAAAGCATTTTTGCTAATATATGTAGCTAGTGTCTTGCTGAGTCTAAAATGTAATATCTTCATAATAACTTTTCCATTTAGGAATAAATCATGAAGAAGGTCAACACAAGGAATTAAATTGGATTTGGATAATTTTTTGTGGAGACCAAGCTTTGATTCTTAGTAAGTCATCCCTATATCTCTACATGAAAATGGAAATTTGATATTCTAGTTTGTAAGGTTTGACTGATTCACATCATCTAAAAGATCTAAATAATGATTTAACTCATGGTTTAAGGCCACTAAATCAAATTATGTGTTTGTGTATTTATTTAGACCTAAAATTGAGTATGCAGAGGGGATTGGAATGAGAAAAATGGAAGCCAATGAATCTCTAATCTGTAAGTGATTTGTTCTATGGGTATTCTATAATCGCTTGGTCACATTGGATCTTAAATTCCTAGTTTTAAATTTGATAGATTGAAGGTAGTGTGACTAGACTAAATATGGCACTTCAAAATATATTAATTTATTTGTATTGGCCTCATGGATTTAATGTATTAATTCATTATTTCATGTAAATTAATGGCTATACGGTATTTTTATTTTTTGATATCTAGCCTTTCATTTAAATTTAATAAAATCAATTTCCATCACTTTTAGTTCCCTCTGGCCTTTTCCACATGTTCCTTGATGCTTAGTCATCATAATATGATAGACATATTTTTTATTCTCTTTGAATATGAGCATTAGTGTCCCTATTATTTGCCTTTGTGGATTTGAAGTAAATGTGTAGGCATGTCACTATTCCACTCATATTTGCATTTAGGTTATTTTTACTTTATTTTTCTAGCTACAAGCTAGCAGGATGATGACACTTGGTGAGATCTTGATGATCCTCTTGCATAGGATTAATTATACAAATATTTGTGCAGATGTCACTACCAAGCTACCAATATGATGACACGTGGATGGATATCATTGGTCCCTACCTTGGTTTTTATATCTTTTTTATTTGTTTATGTGGCTTCAAAAGATGTGTTTATATTTTATTATTCTACTCATAGTCAAGCTATAGTCTGACATGATTTATTTCTTTGGCCATATGATAATGGGATGATGACACTTAGTGATATCTCAATGCTCCACTTGCCTAGGGATATTTGTACAAGTCTTTATTTTGATGTCATTACTAAGACAGTAAGATGATGACACATGGATGGCTATCACTACTCTTCTTTCCTAGGGATTTCTATATAAATGTCCTTACTAATGTATTATTAGGCTACCATGATGATGACATGTGGATGAATCTAACTATTCCACTCACCTAAGGAATTTTATAAAAAAGCCCATGTTGACATCATCACTAGGCTACTGGGATGATGACATGTGGATGGATCTCACTGCTCTTTTCTCTTGGGACCTTTCATACAATTCTTTGTGTTGACATCACCACTAGGCTATTTATGTTCTTTTAACACTAGGATGAAAACATTAATCTATAAATCAAAGTTCAAACTTATTAAATGGAAATATGAAAGACTAAGGTTTAAAATGGCTTAAAATATCTATTCGAGCTTTGATTTTAATAGTCAAATTTATGTGATTTTAGACTTCTAAATATAACCTTAGCTTTTTACATGATTAAATTCATATCATGGATCACTAAGGTTTATAAGAGCCCAAATAAAGATTTTAAATAATAATTGGTCCCCATTTGATTTTTTTACAAGAGGGTGTATGTGTGTGTTAGGTCATAATAAATGGAAAATCACAAGGGAAAATAGTCTTGAGTATTTTAAGAACCTAAAATCTCAATAATGTTGCATAACCAAACTTCATCCCTACCAAGAAATGAATAAACAAACCATAACTTGAAACAAAATCCCACATCCTCATGAAACATACAAACCCTTTACCTTCCTTGGATCTAAGTGTGATTTTTTGGATTCAATTTTCCTTGTTATGCAATTTTTGGCGAAGTCTTGGATAGATAATGTAGGATTAATTTTGTTTTTAGATTTTATAACCAAACAATAAAGGAAACTTAGTAATTTCTCTACTACCAACCAAGCATCCATATCCCTAATTAATACACCTATGACTCCACTAAAATCATTACTCTACTTCCATCTAGGCATCTATTTCCCTGATAGAGATTGCTTGAATCACCCATCTTCTATTAGTTTGTATGATTGCATTTTTTAACATAGATAGAAGAAAGGTTAGGAACCGCTATTGGTTAGATGTATGTATATGAAAACTTATTTTGATCAATATTTCCCTATAATTTTATATCTATTTCTATGTTTATTATCAATCATCTAAGTTTAAGATTATTATAGTGCAATTAATCTTTAGAAATTGAAAGTATTTTTAAAATTTGCATTATTATATCAGATTAAATCCTAGAGGTCTAGTAAAATCATCCATTCAAAATAAGACCTAATTCAGTCATGACACATACCTTGACTCTAGAAGCTCTAGTAGTGTCAAAGTAAATCCTTAAGAGGACCAATGGTGCATCCTTATGAATCATACCCTTGATTTTTGGCATTTTTTTGTATTCTCATTATAGGAAATCAATTAATCTATTACATAATTTTCAAAAAACTAGTCTAAAAAGCATAGTAACTAACTGAATGAAATTAAAACCATTAATATACTAAAATAAAAGGTAGAAAGTAGAAAAGGATAATTATAGAAATCATACAACTAAATCTAGAAAGAAAGAAATCTAATCTAAGAATAAGGAAATATACTTTAATCCTACAACTAAAATTTCTAGTTATAGTCATCCTAAGGTATCTTTAGTTGGAGCAGACATGAAATAGTGCTTCAAAAATTTCCATTGATTGGAAATATGAGGTCATTGCCTTGGAGGTCTTTCAACCAAAAGGCATTATTATCTAGAATCTCTGATATATGATATAGTCCAATATCTAAAGGAGTGAACTTGTCATGTTGTCCTTTCTTTTCATGAGATTTATTCCACAGAAACACCAAGTTTGAGATCCTGAAGGCTTTAATATTGGATATTTTTTCAAACCATATTTTGACAATATCTTAATGCTTACTAAAGTTATACAGTGCTTCAATTATTGCATCTTCCATCTAGATTATGTCTAATAGTTTATATTGTATTATTTCATCTTCTCCTATGTACTCTTGCATGAATTGGTATATTCATATCTTAAGAGTAATAGGTAAGATGCATTATTATCCATACATTAGTAGAAAAGGTAAAGCCTTAAGGGATTATGTATGACTAGTTTTATCCACCCATAATGCATATTTCAATAAGAGATGGAATTATCTCGGTTTGTCTTATGCCAAATTCTTAATAGAATCCATCAAATTTTTATTAGTAGACTTAGCTAATCCATTTTCTTATGGGTAATAATTCTAAGAGAAATTGATTGTGATGTGATTGTCATAGGACCATTCTGTAAATTCATAAGATTGAAAAGCTATACCATTATCACAAACTAAAAAAAATATGAGTGCCAAACCTAGTTAATATATTTTCTTCCGAAGGGTAGATGACATCAATTGATTTAGAATTCTTTGTGGCTACAACTTCAGTCCACCTAGTATAGTAGTCAGTAGCTATTAAGATAAACTTGTCTTAATGAAGAGTTTGGGTTTATCACCCCAATAAAATCAATGCCCCATTAGGCAAATGGACAAATTTAAATGAATGGCTATAAATGCATGGAAACATTTACTTCTCTTTTTAAAAATACCTAATAATCATGAGAGTTTTGACATGGTTATGAACATCATTGAAGATTGTAGGATATTAATATCCCATCCTCAAAATTTTATGAGTTGTTGTGTTTCCTAAGGGATGACCACTACTTATCTTATGATGTAGGTTGTTTAGGATATATCTAGCCTCTTCTTTTAAAATTCATCTCAGATACATTAATTCATAGTTATTCCTATTTAGGACTCCTTTCTTGATCATGTAATGAGCTGATTTGACCTCAAGTGCTTATCTTTACTATTTATTCAAATCCATAAGACATGTACATGTGATTAGATAATGGATGATTTGAGTGTATCACTCACCACTAGATATCTGAGCCTCATTAATTTTTTCAATATTAATCCATGGATTAGTCTCAGTCATCAGCTAGATAATCCCCTAGCACTCACCATCTTTGCTAGTTTGATTTCAAGGTCAAACTCCTAAAGTTTTGCCATCCATTTGCCTCTTCTTTCCCATAGTTCATTCTGGCCAAAAATGAAATTAATAGTAGGATTTGTAATAATGACATGTTTAATTTTATATAATATAGTTCTTTAACTTTTTGACAGCTTTAATTAGGGCACATATCATTATATAATATAAACCACTTAGGTTGAATCTTGTGTCCATTGAGTGTGGGTCCACATGTATTTTATTAATTTCAAAAAAACAAGTACATATAAAGGGTGCCAATATTATGTTAACCCTTTTTACAAATCCAGACAAGAATATATATTTTTTACCTTATGACCAATTAAAACCAACTAACTTCTACAACCAAATATCTACGAGAATGTAACCCATAAGGTAGTTTTATTATTAACTTAAACATAAATCTAAATTTAATGAATCTAACTTAATTTATTTATGTGGTGTCTTTGTAAAAATAAGCATGCCCCATTTACATTTATTTAATTTAACTTACCAAAATTCTAAACTAAGTTAAGACTTTAGAACAAGTCCTAACAAACCCCCCTATGATCCAAAGTTAGTTCTTTGGACACATTCCAAGCATTTTTCTATTTTTCTCAAATTTGATTCTATCAAGGGGTTTTGTGAAAATCTTAACTACCTAATAAGTAGTTGGGCAATATATTGGACTAAGTTCTTTCTTCACTACTAAAATTCATAGATAATGATATTTTACATCCATATTTTTTATTTTGGCATGAAATACTAGATTCTTGGACATATTTATTGCACTTTGATTATCAATGTATAACTATGTAAGAGAAATATGATAAATCTAAAGATATTCAAGAATGATCCATAAGTAAATAATTTTTTGGAAGCATCCCATGTTGTGATGTATTTTGAATCTACTAATGAATTTGCCATTGTATCCTATTTCTTACAATACCAAATAATGGTAGTTGAATCCATATGCATAGTGTATCCTATTATGGATACCCTATCATCCAAACATCCTGCAAAATATGCATCACAATACCCATCAAATTTTAAGCTCTTATTGTGGTGGTACTCTAGTCCATATGTTTTCAATCCCTAAAAGTAACAAAGTACTCTTTTTGTTACATGCCAATGAATTTCTCTACACTCATATATAAACATAAACAAAACTCCAAAAAAAAATGATATATCAAGCTTAGTATTCATCAAATATATCAAATCTCCCACTAACTATCTATATTTGGTGACATGAATAAAATCACTACCATCATCCTTAGAGAATTTCAAGTTACTTTCCATGCGAGTGAGGGCAGGTTTGTAATCATTCATACCAAACCTATTTAATAACTCAACAATATAAATAGTTTGTGAAATGAAAATACTTTTCTATTTTTGAGTTACTTATATGCCAAATTAGTAGTGAAGAATTCCAAAATTTGTCATCTCAAACCTATCTTTTAATTCCTTCTTCATAGAATTATTATGGGTTTCATCATTACCTGTGATAAATAAGTCATCAACATAGAGAAAAAGAATCACCAATTTATTACCTTTCACTCAAAAATAGAGAGTATCATTAGATTAACTATGTTTATAACCAATTATCTTCAAGTATTAATCCATCTTTTCATACCAAGCTCTAGGTTGTTATTTGAGCCCATAGAGAGCTTTGATCAATTTACGCACTTTTTTCTCTACACCCACTTTATCAAAACCTTAGGGTTATTTAATTTATACTTATTATTATAAATCACCATTAAAAATGAAATTTTAACATCCATCTAATGTAATTTCCAACCATTATGTGCTACTAAGGAAAGGACCATATGAATAGTGTGCCATTTGGTAGTTGGTGCAAATGTTTCCTCATAGTCAATGCCTTCTTGTTGCACATAACCTTTTAAAATAAGTATTTTCTTATGTTTATCAATGGATCCATATAATTTATACTTATTCCTATGAACCCATTTTCATCTTATGGGTTGAACATGTTAAGGAGGATCAACCAAAACCCAAGTATTACTATTAAGTATTTCATCATACTCACTTTTCATTGCCTAGTGACAAACTTGTTCAGTAGAAGCCTCCTCAAAAGTAGATGGATTAGTGGAATAATTAGTAACAACCATTACATATTTCACTTGTTTAGTAGAACTCCTAAGACCTATTAGACTATCTTTATATGCTTTTTAGTCAAAAAAAGTAATTTGATCCCATTTTGGATACTTATCTAAATTGTTCAGATCAAGAACACTAGAATTCTCATCATGTGCACCATTCAAAGGAAGACACAGAGAATTTTAAACATTTTCTAAGTCATCAACCTATGAAATACTAGAGGAAATAGAAGGGCTACTAGTCTCATACCATAACCTATGAGATTTGGCATCATTATTCAATCCCTTATCACATTTTACAATCTTCCTCTCTAACCTATCAAATTGAGAATCGATATCCATAGTGTTTATAGTACAAAATTCATCAAATAACACATCCCTACTTACTATGAATATTCTTGTATCTTATGAAAGAAAATGATACCCCTTTTTATTTTCCAAATATCTAAGAAAGATGCAAGTTTAACTTCCTGGTTCCAACTTAGTTCTATGTTCTACGGGAACTAAAGTGAAATAAAGGTATCCAAAAACTTTCAAGTGTTTAAATTTTGGGCTAAACCCATACCAATCCTCATATGGAGCTTATCCCAAAAGTGTGGCTATAGGGGACCTATTTCTCAAATACACTATAGTACCAATGGCATTGGCCCAAAAATTATCATCAAGCTATTTATAATGAAATAGAGATAATGTTATACCCTTTAAAGTCCTTTTAATTTGTTTAAATACTCTATTTTTCTGTGAAGTATAAGCATTAATGTATTATAGATGAATGCCATGTTCCTAACAATAATTTAAAAAGTCATTTGAAGTATACTCACCACCTTTATTTCAACAAAGAGTGGCTAAGTGTGAACATGTTTCCTGTTCAACTAAGTGTAACCAATCAACAAACTTAATGAAAAATTATGATTTATTTGTCATGGAAAACACCCAAGTCATCCTAGAAAAATCATGGATAAACAACATTAAATACCTACACCCTCCAATGGATGACTTCTTCATGTCATATACATCACTATGAACTAACTGCAAACATCTGTTAGATCTTCGTGAATAATTCTTATGAAATTTTTCATGATTCTATTTTACAAAAACACATGATTCACAAGTAATACTATCTTTGCAAAAAGTGGGAAACCCACTCATCATACCATATCTCTAAAAGTCCATTAAAGATTTAACACTAAAATGTCCATAGTGAAGATGCCACAACCATTGTGTATAAATAGTACATGTACCTATATCAATAAATACAACAAGTTATACTATGGGAGGAATCAATTTATAATGAAATCTAACCAAATTTCCATCCTCATATCTTGTATACATTGCTTTGTATCAATGCTTCACCAAGTTGATATAAATGAGTCCATTTTCAAGCATAATTTGATAACCTTACTTGTGAATAGTTACCAAGGAAAGAATATTTTTTTGCAATGTGGGAACATACCAAACATTCTTCAAGTATCTGATAGATCCATTAGGAAGGAGAATTCAAATAGTCCCAAAACCTTATGGAGTATGCATAGAATTATCTGCTAAAGATACTAGAGAGAGAGAAGCTTAATTAAAAGTTTAAAATAGGTCTCATCTGAATGTCATGTGTTTGGTTACTCCTATATCTAAAACAAACACATCTTTGAGCTCATATATAGCATCATATTCCATATAAGCAATGTTCCCTAAAGTAGTGAATGTAGATTTATGAGAAACCTTGCTAGACTCATCATAATCATGGTCAGCATATTGAGAAGAGTTAAAATTAGTCACTTTTTGTGGCCTCTAAATTTTTTCAAAAGGAATCCTACACTGAGAGGCAATGTGACCAAATTCCCCACATTTATGACATTGAATGTCTAATCTACCTCGACCTCTACCTCTATAAGAGTTATTACCACATCCTCTATCACTCATCTCATTTAAATGAGAATAGATAGATTATTTATTTGAATATTTTTTTTGATTATATCCTCTACCTTGGTTTTGAAATTTTCCTCCTTTATAAACTTGAGCCCTCTATAATTGTGCCCTTTATAGTTTTGTTAACCAAAAGAAGATGAGTTAGGCTTGGACTATGAAACATGGGCTTCCTCAATTTTCTTGTATTTCTTGTGTAGAGAGAGGTCATGTTGAATAATCAACTTATCCAATTTATCAAAAGTTATGCTTGTGATCTTGTTAGAGACATGTAACATTTCTACAACATTCCTATAGGACACAAGTAGTCATTTTAATACAGTAATAACTATGAGATCATCATCTAGTTTTCCAAACCTAGCCTTAATGTACTAAGTAGAAATATTATTCAAATTATACATATACTCTCCTATATGCCCATATTATTCTAATGACAAAGTAAACAACTACATGTGGATACATATCTTCTTATGATTAGACTTCTTATCATACAAATCAGATAAGATTTTCCATGCATTGTAACTATGAAGAGAGTTTTCAATATGTATGTAAGTATCCTAAGTACAAAAACATTTTATTAAAAATAGGGCCTTAGAATCACATAAATTAGAAACATCAAGTTTGGCCTGTTTGAGTGGCAATGTAAGATTTTCATTCTTTACAATATCCCATATCTCATTTAAAACTAATGAAGCTTCTATCAAACATTTCCAATCATAATAATTATAAATTATTAATCTATCACCATCTAAAATCAAGTTTTGAATCTTTTAAATCTTAAAATGAAAGTAGTGTAATAAATAAAAGTAAGTGTGACACAATGAAAAATAAGTGCAATAAATTAAAGATACAACACACTCACTGATATCACATTGCATAAGACAATGCTTCTATGGGTTTTTCACTTAACCTCCATGTAGATCAAAAAAGATTTTTGATGGGTTTTGAACTTAACCTCACCAAAAATCAAAAGATTACACCCTTATTTCACCAAAATACAACCTTATTTCACCAAGATACAACCTTATTTCACTAAAATAATCAAAATTGTATTGCATTTTTCCAACTAGTATTCATGCTTTTACATGTATGCTTTTTAAAACTTTCAAAGCATATAAAAAAAGATTTAAAAAAAAAGAAATATTCCTTACAAAAAGAATATACCATATAGAAAATTATTATAGAAAAGATATTGGAAGCCTTGGCCTCCTTTCAAAGCTCTACACAAAATTAACACTTCTTAGTGCTCTAAGAGCATTTACAAGTTACAAAGAGAGAATTTTATATAAAAACCAAATTTTTTTCTCTATGATAATAAAAAAATTATTTGGGTGTGTAAAATCTGATTTATCCATAAAAAATATTTCCAAGTAAATATAAACTCTTTGCATAGTTTGTGTGGGACCCTCTCAAACCCTAATTTTTTAAAAAACTTTATTAAAAACTTTAAAAAATGAAAAATTTATTTTTTCTCAGACTTCCAATGCCATGGCTACTATATGAAAATTTAAAACCATTATTCCACTATTCCTGGCCATACAATTCCATACAAGGTCATACCATTCAAGACTTAACTCTATTTGATATTGTCAGAGATGAAGTTGATGAAGTAAAACTAGTTTTTGATGATTTAGGGTGTTAGGGAGGCTATACCAATGAAAATATGTGTTGTACAACTCAAAAAAATTCTTGGATAACATCTCAAAGGCATTTGGATACTAGTTTTGGTCTTTAGAAACTTAAACACAGATCACAAAATTGAGAAGATTGATTTTAAAAAATTGGAAGCCATACTACATAATCACATAAGTTTTGAGGTTGAATAAAGCTATATAAATTTCTATTTGGGTAGAATTTAGGGTTTTTAAATCACATTTGATCAAACTATAGCCTTAGGAACCATTTTGTAGTGTTGAAAATGAAGGATATGAGTTTTATAATAATAATAATGAAGATCTATTCCAGGCATATGACAATACAAGACCAGTACAAAGGCTTATTTATACTTATATTTACTCATAATATTTATAAAATTAGTGTAAAATATTTTAAAAAATAAATATTTTGATTAATTTTCAAAATTTTAACATTAGACCAAAGTTACCAAAGGGCATACCTTATACCACTCATGTATTTTTATAAATTTAAATTCACGTAAGGCTTATTTGTTTCCACATGAATAAATATTTAAACTTTTATTTCACCTAAATTCATTGTGCTCCTAATTACCATAGTTTGATACCATTGATAGAACACAAACCACTTAGGTTGAATCTTGTGCCCATTGAATGTGGGTCCACTAGTATTTTATTAATTTAAAAAAAACTACATATAAAGGGTGCCAATATGCCATTAAACCTTTTTACAAATCCAAACATGATTATATATTTTTCACCTCATGATCGGTAAAAACCAACTAACTTCTAAAACCATCTATAAGAATGCAACCCATAAGCTAGTTTTTTATTAACTCAAACATAAATCTAACTTTAATAAATCTAACTTAATTTATTTATAGGGGTGTATTTATAAAAATAATCATGCCCTATTTAAATTTATTTAATTTAACTTACCAATATGCTAAACTAAGTTAAGACTTTGGAATAAGTCCTAACATATCTACTTGTTAATGTTTGGACTAGTCAGAATTAGGGTTTGGGCAATGGCAGTTTTGATGTCTTAAAAATATATTTAGGATTATATCATCCATTTTATCATAGCATCTTTATCCATCATATTTTTTAGTGGTTTGATAATATTTGTAAATCTACAAATAAATTTTCACATGAAGTTAATCTTACCAAAGGACTTCAATTCTTTCTTGTTATTGGGAGGTGTTAACTTGGAAATGGCTTGAACTCAATTTGGATCAATGGAGATCCCATATTTGGTGATGATATGGCCTAATATCTTCCCTTAGATAAATATAAATATTATTTTATTTATATTAAGTGACACTCCATACCTTATACATCTATGCAACACATTTTGGAAGCAGTTTACATGGTCAACTTTGTATTTGGGGAACATAATGAGGTCATCCATGCATATGATGATAAATTGTTAAACCAAACATTTGAAAACAAAGTCCATGAATATATAAAATGTTTATGCTATATTAATTAGGCCAAAAAACATCCTCTTATATGAAAATATTCCCCACTTTATGGTGAAGGTAGTCTTCATCTAATCCTCTCTCTAATAGTACTTGATTGTAGTCAGAGAATCCATCCAAAAGGACATAATATATAATATTATAACCATTTGGACTAACTAATACAATGAAGGAAAGGGGTAATTATCTTTATTAGATGTTCTATTCAAGTTCCTAAAATTGACACAGAGTCTAATTTCTTTGCTCTTTTTCTTGACTAGGACCAACTTGGCTACCCTTGTAGAGTGCCTAATTGGGAATACTCTAGTATATTTTGTACTTCTATTTAAATCAAAGGCTATAGAATTAAGTTTATTGGCCTTTGTCTTTGTTTTAAATTTTTATGATTTATATTCAATGGGATAGTGTGTGTAATGATTCTAGGATCAAAGACTTTCAGGTCTTCTTATTTCCAAGCTATCACGTCTTTGTATTTTTCTAGTAGGTATCTTATCTTTTGTTTCTAAATTTGAGTGAAACTTAAGCCTACATTCACTTGATAAAGGTGTTGGTTAGTACCCAAATTCTCTTTCACAAACATTGATTCAGTTTCTCTTGGTGGTTTTTCTTCTAAGATAGGGGGTCTATATTAAAATATCACTCTAAGGAGACCATGCCTAGAGGGATATAATTTTCCTTCAATTATAAGATTCCATATTCTACCATGTCTTCACCATGCATGGGTTCTATGTATTTTATCTGACATTCAAAATCTCTAAATTTTTTCATGAACTATAATATATGTTGGTCATCCTCAAACACCTAAAATTCTTCCATGTTATCTAAGATGGAGGGAAATGAACTAGATACATAGAAAACTTATACATTTTCAACTCCTAGATTGGTGCCATATTAGTATCTAAAGTTGATAATGAATCAATTATCTGGTTATAATCTCTAGGGATGGCCTTGATGTTAAATTAAAGAACTCAATCAATTCCTAAGATTTATGTTTGTGATTATTTAAGTAGGTAATATTACAATGATACTTTTTCCTAATCTAGTTGACCAATAATTTAGAGTTTCCAAAGATCTGTAACAACTTCACAGTGTGTTTGAGTGCAAATTTTAAGCTAAGTATCATAACTTAATTATTTATTTTGTTTTTGGTTTAGGGGAATTGAAAATTATAAGTATCAAGGTACTTATTTTCATCTAGATCTATTAAATCCATTATGACACTAAAAACTTGTTTTGATTTGGCTCTATCAAAATGAAGAGTCCAAAGCTAAGAAGGATCTTCAAATTTATGTTCATGCAATGCATGTTTGTGTCTATTGGTAAACATGTATACACCTACATGTGAAGATAAAAATCCTATCTTTTCATTCATAAAATTGTAAGTAGTAATCATATGCTTCATATTTGGTTCATGGTCTACTCAGATCTGGTTAGCTACCCCCTTCTAGGGAAACCACATGTGGGATAATTTGGTGTCCATGTATTCATTTAGTGTCTTGGACTAATCATAGCTCAATAATAGACTTTAGGCTTATGGAATTTCAATGACTAAGATTTTTATGTTCTAATACTCATGTGGCTTAGATGCCAATTGAATTCACATGTTTGTTAATTCTCCAACACATGGTATTGAAGACTTGTCCAATTATAAGATCATTCTCTTTAACTTATCAGGGTTAAGCCTAAATTTTGGAATACAACTGTTAGAATCACATTAGCCAAGGCACTCGAGTCCACAAAACACTTGTGCATGTTATTTATAAACATTTATATAGTTAAATAAATGGTGGTACTTCATGTTTATCTTTACCACATTTATATGCACATTTGGATTCGTTTGTTATAAAGGATCTCCTAGTTATGGATTTGAAATAAAATTATCTTTGTTTGATGATCTGAGCTAGTTCATGTAGGTTAATATTGGATTTAATCTACTTAGTTTCCTCAATGATGTTATACCCAACCTTGTTTAATGGTTATGTACTATATAATTGCTCATCTCTCCTAGGGGAGGTAGGTTGTTAACCTAATAATTTGGAGGAGTAGTAGATTTATTATTTAGAGGTGTTGAAGTATTAATTGGATTCTTTCTCTTCATATTATAGTTATTACTTTATAACTACTATAATTCATGAATCTCATCTATATTGTCTTTTGGTTCATTATCATCCTCTTTTATAAATGGGAGATCATAGGTCTCAAAGACCATTGTTGTGGAGTGTCTGGGATTAGTAGAGGAAGAAGGTTATGTTTGAT
Source organism: Torreya grandis (assembly GCA_037957365.1). Taxonomy (NCBI): domain Eukaryota; kingdom Viridiplantae; phylum Streptophyta; class Pinopsida; order Cupressales; family Taxaceae; genus Torreya; species Torreya grandis. The sequence goes on along the minus strand of JARHVA010002066.1, from coordinate 1,108,702 downwards.
GTGTAGATATTTGTTACCTATCCATCCCTTTATAAAATATCTTGCAAGCTATTTAAAACATGATGTAATTGAGATCACCATGTTGTGTAGTGTTATAAACGTGACACTAATTTATAAGGGCTACTTCCATAATATTGATCTCTAATATCCTATTAGATGGAACTTTTTATTCTTGATTATTTCCATACCTATTGAAAGGCTTATTATATATTTAGAATTTCAAGCTCTAATTGGTATTCTATCCTCCAGTGTCACCCATGCATTTTTGCATACTCAGTTTGTAGACCATCCTTTAGATTGATTCTAATTTTATTTTAGTGGAATCAAAATTCATACCCTATACTATAGCAATATTGACTAGTATAAGTGATTTATTCTCATTTTGATGGTAAGGAAAACAATTATTCAATAAGGTAAGATGTTGATTGGGTATAACCTTGGTTAAGTGAAACTGATTATAAACCAAGTTATATTTTTAAACCAAAATATTTTGGTTTGTATTTGGAATTAGATTAAAAGTAAAAAAAAAATGGCCAAGACTGAGTGGGGCCAAAGATTACATCTAAATATTTAATTATTTACCTACATTGATAACTTATGCATAACTCAAAGACATTGTATCCATACCAATAACTTTATGTATAATAACAATAGTCATAGGTTCCAATTCATTCTTATACATATCTAGGGTTAATGCTTCATTGGGTGTTTAAGCAGTCTCAAGTCTACTATATATCCTCTAGAGTCTAACATTGAAGGCTCAAATTATCTTATTCATCTCCCTTCTCATGCTTGAAAAGTTTTGATAAATAAAACTTGCATTGGTGACCTAGAAAAATTGTGCCAAAAAGATGATTTGATACTTACCCAGAGGTAATAAAACCTTTTGGGACATTGAAAAACTAGTCATAGGCCACATCTTGAAATGTGAAGGGAAATAGTCTACATGCCATGTTTTTATGGGTTATATTCAAGATTACCAAGGTATTTTTTAAGGCCTTGATGTGTTACTCCATCTTCCTAAGTGATAAAATGAAGGGAGATATTTCTCAAGGTTTCTAGGTTGATCATAGACAACTCTACCAACATTGATAGTAGAACTAATTAGCCAGGTTGGAGCCTGAACTGAAGATTGGATTTGAGGTTATTTATGCACCATCGTAAGTAGTGTAAAATGGATTTGTTATTCCTAGATAAAGTGATTAAGCCTAGGGTTATCTCATAACTCCTTTATTAGACCTAATTTTTTTATGTATTTCCAAAGGTTGGAATAGTATGTTAGTGTCTGAGGTTGACCTTGTTAGTATTTTGGTTGCTTCTAGTGCAACTCAAGTGATTCTTTTCAAATAAAATAAAGATAGAGGTTTAGTCCCTCCTTATATCACCAATTTAATTTAATCTATTGATGCGGGTTTTATTCACACCTTAGTAACTTTACAAACTATCATCTAGTTTTTTAGGATCAATGAAAATTATTCATTTCAAGGCATGAGTTATAGGGTATTGAGTTTTATAAACAACCTATTAGTGGAATAGTGATGAACGAGGTAGATTATTTGCCATGGATGGTTTGGATATGGTTTCATCTAAATCTGATTGAGATGTAATGATATTTATAACCTAAGGTGGATAAGAATTTAAAAGAAACTCAAAAATGAGGAAAATGTAGGGAAAGAAAAGAGGATTATGAACCACACTAGATGAAACCTTTCAAGACCAAAACTTGAACTAGATGTTAGATAATAGATCATAGACCAATAATTCATGAAATATACTATATCACACCAATAATAAAACATGGTTAGGAGTCAAAGGGAACCAAAACACAACATAATTGAACACATGAAATCAAAGTTTATCATATTTGTTAGACTACAATAACACATCTATAAGGGGATTATGATTTAGATACAAAATGTATTCAAATTAGATATAAATTAATATGAAAAATTGTATATAAAAGATATAAATCCTACACAAATAAAAATTATAAGAAACCAAAATTATATAATTTATTATATAATACAAAATTTGGAGAAGAATCAATATTTGCATGCCAAGACCAAAATTGCATAACTACTTAAAATTTCCTATTAATATTAAAAACCAAAATTCTCCTCCCTTTAAGACTAGGAGGATAAAATTATAAATATATTGGGATGGGTAAGGCCTCATTTATCAATCAAAGTCAAAAAAAGCTTATGTAAAAGATGCATGTACAATAGTCAGCCCAAAATATAATTTCACCACTAAAAATACAATAAATACATGTAACATATATTTAGAACTAAAGTTTTAAATTATAAAAATAATGAAAGTGTATAGTTATATTTATATATGTTATGATGTGGCACTGCTATCTAAATAAGATGCAAAAGTGACAGCTAGAGGAACTATAGTAGTCACTCTAGTTGTAACTAGAGAAATTGGGAGTGACACGTAGGCAGGTCTAGTCTGTGTCTATAGAACCATGTATATAGGAGACCAAATTCTCTAAAGAGTTGATTAAAATGGAAATACCATTGAATTTTTTTGTTTTTAAACTTGCATCTATAGATATAATTCATGGCTTGCATGGAAGTCTATGTCATTGGTTTCTAATCCTATTTTTAATAACTTACTTAGAATTAGAGCCAATAACTTTCAAGTTGAGATTAAAGGTATAATTTGTATAAAAAATAATTTAACTATGTAACTAGTCAATTTTTATAGGGACTACATTATTGGGGATGAGACATTACATGTAAGATTCAAAATTTCATTAGTTTCACACTAGATGTTGATGAACAAGCTTCTATAGTTGTTCAAAATGCCATTGTTTGATTATAAGACTATTTACATAGACTTCAAAGTAATACATTCATTATATCTATGTATGTAAGTGGCAAAAAAAATAAATTCATCGATAGGGCCATCTTATTCACATCTTTAGATTACCCAGTCTCCCATATACATGCTAGTATAGATACAGACTAGGCCTACCTACATGCCACTCCTAGTTTCTTTGGTTACAAATACATTGACTACTATAGTTCTTCCAACTATCACTTTTGCATCTAATTCAGCTAGTGGTGCCACACAAACAAATATATAAATATAAATATGTACTTTCATGTTTTTTTATAAGTTATAACTTTGGTTCCAAATATATGTTGCATGTCTATATTGTATTTATAGCTGTGAAATTTTATTATGGGCTAACTAGTGTACATGCATCCTTTGCATGAGATTTGGATACAAGTACTTATGTTTTTAAATCTATTTTTAGACTTATATTGAGATATGAGGCCTTACCCATCCCAATTTTTTATACTAGTATCCTCCCAGTCCCAAAGGGAGATAATTTTGGCTGTTAAGATTAATAAAAAAATTTAAGAAGTTCTAAAATTTTGGTCTTGATGTGAAAATATTGATTCTTATCAAACTTGTGGATTATATAAGAAGTTTTATCATTCTAGTTGCTTAGTATTTTTATTGTTTATGAGTTATCTCTTTTATATATAATCATTCATATTAAGTTATAAATTATTTGATTACCTTTTTCATATAAATAATTATCCCCCTTGTAGATGTGCTATTGCAGTCTAACAAATGTTACAACCTTTGATTTCATGTTTTTAAATATGTTTTGTTTTGGATAAATTTAAATATTAACCATGTTTTATTGTTGGTGTGATACATTAAATTATATAAATAATTAGTTTGTGATCTCTTGTCTTATCTCTAGTTCATGTTCTGGTCTTAAAATGTTTCATCTAATATGGTGCCTAAGATTCATTCACTACCCTACCTTTACCTCATTTTTGAGCTTCTTTTGAAGTCCTACCCACCTTAGGGTAGAACCATCATGATTACACCCATATTAAGTTGGTTTATATTCATCCATAGCTAAACCATCCATGGTAAACAATCTTCCTCACTCACTGTTATTCCACCAACAAGTTGTTTACACAACCCAATACCCTACAAATCCTTCCTTGGAATGAATAATTTTAACTTATCCTAAAACATTATAGGCTACCTTGTAAGTTTATTTGGGTGTGCATACAACCCACATAAATAGAGTAACTTAAATCAATACCATAAAACCCACATTAAGTTCTAGTGGAAATTTAAGTTACTTTGTTGATGTGGATTTTATGCACACCCTAGTAACCTTACGAGGAAACCTCTCACATTTTAGGATCATATAAAATTATTAACTCAAAGACTCGAGTTATAGATATTGGGTTTTTTTTACAACCTATTATTGAAATAGTGGTGAGTGAGGTAGATTGTTTACCATAGATGGTTTGGCTATGGATTAATATAAATATACTTGAGATGGGTAGACTAATGATGATTATAAATAAGGTGGGTAGGACTTCAAAATAAACTCAAAAATAATGGAAAGGTAGGGAAAGAAAGGAGTCTTCTAGATCACACTGGATGAATCCTTTCAAGACCAGAAATTAAACTAGAGGTTGCACAAGAGATCATGGATCAATGTTTGATGTAAGATACTGTAACACACAAACAATAAAACATGGTTAGGAATTAAAGAGAACAAAAATACAACATATTTAAACACATGAAATCAAATATTTATAAGTTTTTAAGACTATAATAAGACATCTACAAGGGAGGATTATGATTTATATATAGGTGTTATAAGTAGCTATATATTACTATGAATGACTGTATATAAAAGAGATAACTTATAAAAAACCAAAATAATAAGAAACCATAATGATATAAATTCTTATACAATCCAGAAGTTAGATAAGAATTAATATTTACACATCAATATCAAAACTACATAACTTCTTAGAATTTCCTGTTATTCTTAACAACTAAAATTCTCCTCCCTTTGGGACTGGGAGGATACAAGTATAAATAAATTGGGATAGAAGGCCTCATATCTAAATTAAAATATAAAAATAAACTTACAAAAATATTACTTGGATACAAATCTCATGCAAATTATGCATGTAAAATAGTCATCCCATAAAATAATTTCACAACTAAAATTACAATATATACATGCAACATAAATTTGGAACCAAATTTATAACTTATAAAAAACATGAAAGTACATATTTATATTTAAATAGGTTATAAAGTGGAACTAATATTTAATAATACACAAAATTGAAAACTATAAGAATTCTAGTAATCATTGCAGTTGTAAATAAAGAAACTAGGAGTGGCATGTAGGCAGGCCCAATCTGTGTTTGCACTAGCATGTATCTAGGATACTGAGTACTCTAAATAGGTGACTGAGATGGAATTTCCACTTAATTTTTTTATACACTTTTTTCTAAAGATATAATGCATGGCTTACTTGGAATTCTATGTCAATGGTCTCATAATCAAGCTATGGCCTCTTGAACAATCATAGAAGCTTGTTCATCAAAATTTTGTGTGAAACCAATGTAGATTTAACTCCTAGATGTAATGTCTCATATCAAATAATGTGTCCCATATAAAAATTAACCATTTTCACAATTTCATCATTTATTTAATAAATTTTACCTTTAATCTTAGCTCAAAATCTATCAATCACAACTCTAAGTAAGTTTTCAAAAATTAGATTAGATACCAATTTCCCATGAATGGTGCCATCCTTAATGACTCTTAGATATTTAAAAATAGAAATTTCCTCTCTCTTTTGATTGATGAAACATACTAAATCATATTTTACATATCTTCATGTCACAAAATAAATCCATCTTTTTAGCTACAATGAAGCTTTACACCCATGCAACCCAGATGTTGTTGGGTGTATGATTTTTTCCTTGTAACTTGGATCAAGAAGTGAATACCATAAATGTCATATGTTTTTTTAAACAAATATAATATATACCCCCATTTGGGTTATGATGTGGCATTTATTGACCTTATTAGCTTAATTTATATCATACAACTTCTTGGCAGTTCCATGTAATTTGTCCATTATTTGTTTAGGAGTTTGGATTGTAATCATCTCTAGTGTCTTATAAATTTATTGATAAAAACTTCTAAACATTTCCTTTATAACCCCTCTTGTATCACCTACAAAATTATAATATTATTCTATGCATCTATTTGGGTTTTAAGAATTGACCTTCCTTCTCTTAGTAAGAGAGAAGATATCTTCTTTCTACTTCAGCTCTATCTATTGCCCCTCTATAAACACATTTTTCATTTTTAATTTTCTCATAGTGTTGGTTTATGTATCAAAGTGAAATTTGATTATGGGATACTCTGTTATTACAAGGTCTTGCCTCCCTATTTCTTCTTCTTGTTGTAATTGCTTGATCCATAAAGGAATGTTTAAGGTAAGTTATTATTCTTTTTGTTCTTCTTGCCTGATAATATTAGTTGAATGGGATTACCTAGGATGAAGCATAGTCATGGGGGAAGATGTCCTTAATTAAGGAGAAGGAGGTATTGCCTTCCTCCAACTAGTAATATACTTTTGGATGGGTGTGTCTATGATGTATTTTTTTTGTTATTTCTCTTTAGACTATAACCATAGGTGTCTCTATATGTATCATGATCAATAGGCATTTATATTTGTGTAGATGGATTTAAAGAGGTACTTTATGCAACAAAAATAGAAGTAAAAACCAATTTATCAAAATTTACCCCTTTGCTTAGGGCTGGTGACTAATGATTAGTCCCACCAAATAATGAATAGGTCGTTGGTGTGCTTAATAATTTTTATAAATAATAAAAAATGAAAGTATAATTAAACCCAACACTCATAGTAGTAGTAACCATATGATCCATAGTAGTGGTATGGGTTAAAGTAAGAAAAAATGGTAGTGTAATTGCATCTTAGGTTTGGTTTATTTGACCAAAAGAATGTAAATAATGTAAATAATATGACACACTAGTTGTAATTATATAAGATGAATAAGTGGTTAAATAATGGGGACTTTGAAGGATTACAACCTAAGGAGAAAAAACTAGAGGTGACGTTGATGCTACCTCTTGCATGGATGCCTAAAAATTAGATTTTGCATCTTTATATATTGATCCTTATCTATCTAATGATGACTTAGTTCCTCTTAATTGAGTAATCCCTCGATTAAACCATTCATCTTCTTTGTATGATTTTATTATCTCATGAATTAACCATGATTATTTGGTGTTAGGTCTTGACACCCATTGATCTTCAGTTTTACATATTTTATTCTCTTCTTCGTTATCATAAATCATGACATGGTTTGATCTTTATGTACCTTTTATTTCATATTCCATATCCTTAGGGACTTCTGCTTATTTTTCTTTCACTTCTACCTTTTGAGGTGAGATAGGAGGGGTATTAGGATTCCTTGTGTAGGCCATTATTGGATTTACAATAACATATGATGGCCCAGTTTAAGGTGGATTAGAAGATTAAAGAATTATAGTGATGGTAGATGGTAATGGAGGGGGAATGGTATTCATTTTTAGTGGAATGATATCGGGGATGCCATGGATCTACTAGTTCATGGAAGTCTAATAGAATTTATGTGAGACATGATTTGCATGAAGGCCAAATCTATGCAAACACATACAACTAAAAATTATGAATAAACCAAGACTAATTTTCACATAAAAAAGTTAATGAATCCAACTTAATACATTCATATTAGATAATCTATATGAAGTATAAGTATAAAAAGGAATATATGTAACTCTTCCATGAAAGGCAACCAAGGATGCCTCAAAATAGAGTAGAATTCCTTGATCTAAGAATAACTAGTCAACAGAGTAACCCCCATAATAAATGAGGCATAAGATAACCACTATGACATATGACATGTCAACAAAAACTCCTATGACTACACACCTAAGCAAGACTATCCACAAATCTAGGAAATCTAAATGGCATGGGATATTTGAGTAGGAAAAATACAAGAAATGTGAGGAAAATAAATCATAAACTAATACTCCCCACATAAGCACAACTTAGGTGGGCGATGATAAAAATTAGGTCCTAGAAACTAGGGCTGATCAGGTACCCATGTATAATATAATCCCTCATACATAGAGAATAGAAAATCTAGTGGGAAAAACTGCCCCCAAGAAGAGAGAAATGAATAAGTGAAGAGGCTAGAAGCCCCCCTAAAGATGATGAAGCTGCTGAAGTGGACTCCACTCTAAGAAGAACTCGTAGATGAATGAAATTACTCTAAATGAAGGGTTTGGTGAAGATATTAGTAACCTACTCTAAATACTAACAAAGTACTAAGTCAATGGTTTGATCATGAATTAACTCCCGAATGAAGTACATGTTAATATCAATGTGTTTGGTCCTCTAATGAAGGATTATATTCCTACTAATGTAAATGGTGCTCTAGTTATCACAAAATATGACTATAGGCCACCTAATGTAGAAAACAAACTCAGAAAGAATCCCCTAAATCCAAATAGCCTTAGTAGTTACATTAACATCTCCCCTATACTTTACATCTATAGAAGATAGAGAAATAACATTCTACTTATTGATTGAGCAATTGATGGGGCCTAAACGCACTAAGAAACTATAACCGAAAGTGGACTTACAACACTTAGTGTTGCCAACCCAATCTAAGTTTGTATAGCCAACCAAGTAAAAATTTGAACCAACCCTATAGTGTATCCCATACCTATGTAAACCCTAGATGTAGTGAAAGATCCTCTTAGATTATGTCTAGTATAGCTCATGGGACTCCTACATGAATCTCTAAATAATACTAAAGGCATAAGAGATGTTGAGTCTAGTTTGAGTCAAGTAGATAAGGTTACTAATAAGTTGTTGATACAAGGTAGGATCAACTAATAGAGTGGAATAGTCAGCCTCAAGCTTGACTCTAGATAGGAGTAGAGTCATAGATGGATTACAATAACACATGTGAAACCATGCCAAAATATCAAGAGAGTACTTAGACTATGCAAGTAAAATCCCTAAATCAGTTTGAGTGATCTCAATGCCATAGAGTAATATAGTAGACCTAGGTCAGTCATGGCAAATCTATCTTAAAGAGTTTTTTTCACTACTGAGATAGCTGAAGAAGAACTCTTGGTGATCAAAAGGTCATCAACATACAAAACTAGTATAAATAATGAATCATCCTATTGTAAGAAGTACACATTAGGGCCCGAGTGACATTAGGTAAAACCTAAAGCAATAAGGAAGGAAGCCATTTTGGTATACCAAGCTCAAAGGGCCTATTTGAGGCCATAAATAGATTTCCTATGTATACACACTAAATAATCTTGAACAAATATAGGTGGATTCTTTATGTAGATCTCCTCCTCAAGGTCTTTATGAAGAAATGCACTCTTCATGTCCATTTGATGAACACTCTAACCATGTGTAATGACTACTAAAAGTGTGATTCTGATCGAAGTCATCTGGGATACTAGTACAAAGGTCTCTAAGTAGTTGATGTTAACTACCTATGAAAAACCTTTGGATACCAATATAGCCTTATAATTATCAATAGACCCCTCTAAAACATACTTGGTTTGATATATTTAATGACATTGAACCATATTCCTTCCCTTAAGAAGTGTAGTCAAATCCCAAGTGTGATTTTTAATTAAGGAATCATATTCCTCATCTATGGCTCTATCCTAGTTAGGTATGCTTGATACCTCTATAAAAGTTTGCTTGAGTATGTCTATCATCATATGGATCTACTGCCCAAGTGCTTACAATATGAAGTGTCTGCCTAGCCCAAAGAGGGCCTAAAATGTATGAGTCATGTGTTGAATAATCATCCTCTAATGCAATGGATGAGTCAGGTGTTGAATAATAATCCTCTAATGCATTCATATAAGTGGATGAGGATGAATCCCTATAAATCTACTCACTTATAGACTCACTATCAGAAGAAGAAGAGGTCGTTGCCTTAAGAACTTGCTATAAATAATTTGAATCTTCAGACTACTCATCTAAATTAAGTGAAAATAATGTAGGTGAAGTGTCTAGTAAAGAGTTGGTGGGTCCCTCTGAAAACCCAACACTTCTATCGATGAACAATTAATGAGTTATATGGTGGAGAAGCTTATAACCCTTGACCCCATCTAGATACCCAAAAAAGATGTAAGGTTTGTATTGAGCCTTTATAGCCTTGCATTTATTTTTGGAAATGTGTACCATCATTAGTAATCTAAAGACCCTAAAATGTTACACCTCTAGTTTCCTATTATGCCAAGTTTCAAAAGGAGTGATGCCCTTTAAAGCTTTGTAAAGAACCTAATTCTAAATGTAGCATGCATAATTGATGGCCTCTGCCCAAAACTATGGAGCCATCAATCTAGATTGAATCATATAGTTTAAAATATCCTTTAAGGACTAATTATTGTGTTCTATTACAACATTTTTTTGAAGAGTGTATGGTATATCCATTAAAGATCAATCCCCTCTCTAGTATAAAACTACTCAAATTTTTTGTTGACATACTCCCCCCCATTGTCTATTCAAAGGATTTTGATGCACTTTTCAGATTGCTTCTCAGTAAGAGCCTTGAAGTCTTAAAAATGATTGAACACTTCAGACTTTTATCTAAGAAAGTAGACCCATGTGTATCTATAAAAGTCATCAATGAAGGTGAGGATGTATTTATCCCTGGTAAAATAAGGATGGGTAAACTATCCTGTGACATCACTGTGAATCAACTTAAGAGGTATTAAATCTCTCCTAGCTTTTCCTTTGTAAAATTTATCTTTAGGATGTTTTCCAAGGGCACAACCCTCACAAAGTCCCTTAGAGAATTTAACTCTAGGCAAGCTGATAACCATGTCTTACTGACTTAGCTACTTAAGATAGTGGTAGTTAAGATGGCCAAACTAATCATGCCATAACCTTCTAACTCCATCTAAATGGGTAAAAAATATGGTAGGAGAAACATCTAGATAAAAATGGGAGAAGGTGTATAGCCTAGAATGGTGATTAGCCCTCCTAATGCAACTATAGTGTCATGTAGCTCTTTAATCTCAATATAAATTGGTGTGAACTCAGATCTCATGCCCTACCTTATATGGCTAATTTGGTACACTAAAAGGAGATTAGATGATAATGAAGGTACACTTAGAAAATTTGTGAATGTTCTATGTTTGACTTCAATAGACCCTCTCCCTAGAACTACTACTAGAGTGTCATCACCTAAAGTGATAGAGGACATGCTACAAGTCTCTAAGTCAAGAGACTCAACCTCTAATAAACCCATATGGTGTGAAGCACTAGATTCTATAACCTAGGGTGAAGTAGATGCAAAATCCACTAAAACTAAATATTTTCCCTTAGTTTTATCTTTCCCTTTTTCCTTTTCCTTAGAGGATTATTTGAGCAATGAATATTATTGGATGGACTCAGGGACCCCTATATTGTTCTTCTCCAAGAGATGTGTAAGTTAGTATATCTATGCATTTGTGCTCATCATGACCGTTCCTATTGAAATATGAGCACTTAAAATTCTCTATCTTAGGTTCCCCTTTAGAGGAGGAGGTTTTAGTGATAGTTTTTTTAGTCATTTTCTTTTCTTTCTTCTTCTCTGGATCTGTACTTTTATGTTTCTTATCCTTGTTGCTAGAGACTTTTTGTTTCCCATTTTTGACAATGAGGGTTGAAGGTTTATAAGACTTAAAGGTTCCCATCAAGATCAACTTATCTTATTCCTTAGTTGAATATGTAATGAATTAATTTAAATATGGCATTTTCTAGTTGGTTCATATGGCTCTCTTGGTAGTATAAAAGGTAGAGATAAATACAAAGTAATCATGTCCTAGTTTTGTAAGCATAGAAAGAATTAACTACTCATCTTTCTTCTTAGTTCCACACTCTTTGAACTACAATATAAGTGACTTAAGCTTGGTGAATAAGTCCTCCAATGTGTTAAATTTTCTAGGGTTCAAACTGATTAGCTCAATATCAAGCTTATGACCCCTCATGGTGTTGACTTTCCCAAACAAGTTTTCTAGGGTGTCCCATACTTCTTTAGGAGATTTGACTAACTCTATGTGAAATAGGATTTCTAACGACACTAAAAGACATAACATATCAAAGGATTCATCATATTTATTAAACCATTTTATCTTGTCTATATCAAATTTGGGCTTAGTTTCTACCCCCATACTTATGCAAAACAACCCTTTACTCCTAAGAACCATTTTAATCTTACTTTTCCATTCTTGGTAGTTAAAGGGTGTGAGTGAATTAATAGTGATAAGATCCATTAAAAAATAATATTAATGTGTTTTTGTTGTTTCAAAAATAAAATGTGAAGAAGGAAGAGAATTGTAGATTAGAATCACAAACCACAATACACCCCCCTAAAAATAGGTCAGATAGCCCCACCCCCCCCCAAAAAAAAAAAAAAAATTGGCACTTTATAATTCATTATGTTTTACAATGAAAATGGGATAACTACATAGGAAATTAATAAATACATGCTTTTATAAAATATGGTGCTTAATTTTTAGCTACTATTTATAATATATTAACAAAACAAATTGCTATCAATAGCCTATTTTTAATTTAAAAAATTGCACTAAATGATTAAAATACACTTGATGTTAAGGGGTTACCTAGCCTTCCAGCTAGTCATTAGAATTGGCTCAAAGTTTTGAATGTATATGTTTTGATCATGAGGGGAAATTGGCCTCCTTCCAACCTATGCCTCACCCTTCATCTTTGTTAAGCAAAGATACAAGGCTTAAAAATACTCTAAATTGAGTTAAATGCTAATTTATAAAAAATGATTTAATTCATAAAATCATAAAGTATGATTTTATAATATAAAGATAAATCAAATGATAAATAAATATAAATAAAATAAAATTTTAAATATTATGTTGCATTTAAAGTGGGCCCACCAAAGAGAAGTGCCCAAACCCTAGTTTCTTCTTTTGTTACTAGTTTAGCTAATTTTGGGTGCCACCAAAGGAGAAATGTAGGTCTGAATATGAAATAGGATATGTTGGGAGGTTGAGAAAGGTTGTTAGTAGCTACCCAAGACTTAAAAATAGAAAAATATAGTTTTTTTATGACACTAATTACAAAAATGTGGTTGAAGGGATGTTTTTACAGTCAGAGTCTTCAAAAACACCTCCCATAGATATGAGGCTACATGTAGAGGCCAAAAAAACACTATCCAAGGGTCTATAATTGGTCAAGGTGACTTTATAATCTATTATATGCCTAGAATAAATATTATGGGTGACAAAATTCCACCAAAGAACAAAAAACATGGTCTAATTTTTCTACTAGACTGCAGGACATTGGGAGGGCTATGGAGATCCTTCACAGAGCTGAGAAACACTAAAAAGGAGCCATTGAAACCTCCTTGTAAACTTGAAAATGGATTTTTACTAAAAAATAACCATAACCATAACCAAAAAAACAAATAAAAATACCATAATAACCAAAAAAAATATTGTAAAAGGAATTTAATCTCGAATTCAAAACTAATTACAATAATAAACTAGACACTAGAAATACCAGTGTGGCTCTGATACCATATCAGGGATGCCATAGATATGTTGGTTCACTAAAGTGTATTTAAATTAATTTGAAACATGATTTTCACAAAGGTCAAATCTGGGTAAACACATACAATAGAAAATTATGAATAAACCAAGATTAATTTGCACATAACAAAGTTAATGGCTCCAACTCAATACATTTGAATTAGATAATTTATATGAAGTATAAGTAAAAATAGGAGTGGATGTAACTCATACACAAAATTTGGTTAAGGACACCTCAAAATAGAGTGTAACTCCTTAGTCTAAATATAGCCAGTCAACAAAGTAACCCCCACAATGAATGAGGCGTAAGATAACCACCATGACATATGACAGGTCAATAGAAACACCTATGACTGCACACCTAAGCAAGACTATCTAAAAATGTAGTAAATTTGAATATTTGAGTATAAAAAATACAAGAAAATGTGAGGAAAATAAATCCTATGCTAATAAATGATATGTGGTGATGATAGTTACCTAGGAGACTAGGTTATAACTATTGGTGGAGACAAAGGAGGAGAAACAATAAAAACACGAAACAAGAAGGAAGGAATAATTAATTATTGTTATATTATGAGTGGAGGAAGAAAAAACATAGAAAATAATCTATCTAAGGTGTTATAACCTACATGTCTCTCCTCTTTAATTATGTGTTGTGGATAAGCATAAACAATTGTATGAGTAGGGGATCTTGAAGCAACCCCAACTTCCTCTTTAGTATAAACTTCCCTAGATGGGATAAATTATGATTTTATTTTATTTATTTTTTGAAGAGGAGGTCCATGGATAGGTTTGGAAACCCATTCTCTCTTCTCAATCCTATTATCATCTTACCTAGTGATGGTTGGATCATATTGGAGATTTTAGGCCATAATCATTGGTGTGCTAGCCCTGTGCATTCTTATTGCCACATCAGAATCATCTTCAAAATTCATGATTATGTTGTCATGGTCATAATATTGGTGCATATATTTGATTCTTATTTTCCTCTCATACTTATTCAAGTGCCCTTTTACATTTTTCCTTGGATCCCAAAATCTAAAATGTTCCCATTTTAAACCATAATGTACCCTAAATTTCCCAATAGATTGGAGGTACTCCGAAATTATATATTGTATTACACCAAAGATAATATGGGTTAGATGGATATATACTTGATTTTAATTTCTTAAATTAGTATCCACATTCTCAACTAATTGAGCAATAATTTACTACTTAGCAATCTTGTTTGGCATAATCCTTGGTAGGTACAAATGGTATGATTTTGTGCCCTCAATTTTGATTATTATGCATTCTAGGTATAAATAATAGTGTCCCATAATTTGAATGGTATTTTTTTATAGTATATGATAACTTGGTTATATTTTTCTCATATATAGCTTGATATACCATGGGATAAAAGGTTTCAGTTATCCTTTTCATATTTTTATCAAACTTGTGCATGTGGAGGATATTAAATTCATCAGATATCCTATTCTTGGGGTATGTAGTGGATGGTTTCCAGGGCTCACCATATGATGGGTACCCAGTTATAATCATAGTATCCACCACATAAAACATCATATATATGTTGGTTCATATTTTAATCTAAATTTTGTTTACTTAATTATTTATTTAATTTACTAGGTTAGTTTTTTGGGTTAGTTGAAATTCAATAGTTGGTTTGTTTATAACCAACTCGAGTAAGATTTTTAAAGCTTATGGATGTACAAAAATAAATGTATGTTTTTACATTGAATAAACTTTTAAATCATTTCATCTTATTAGAATTTATAATAGTGGAATTAGATCCCATAATATTTTAAAAGGAAGGTTATATATTTGAAGAGATTTAGGATGGAATTTTTATTCCATTATAGGTTGTGTAACTGAGAATTTAAAATTATTTAAAATTGAATTGTACAATAATTGAAAGTAATTATTTACTCAAGAAAACACAAATTATGGATCATGAAGGAGAAATCAACTAATTAGTGGGTGTAGTTAATGACAATTTTGTTTTTTTTTGCCCCCATCTCCAAGTTAGATATCTTTCCATTTGTCAATGCATTCCACTAGTTCATAATTTCCTCCAAGTTCATGATAGTGCCTGATTGGTTTTTCAATTTTTTTAGTAATTCAGTCATTTATAATTTTAAAATTCATACCAATGGTAGTGATTATCAAATAAAATCCCATAATTGAGGATATCAATGGAAATACTACAAACTATCTACAAATCTTTCATGACAATGCAAGTTTAGAACAAATCAAATAGAAGTTATATGTACTAGAAAAGTTTCTCAGTGGACCCAACAAAGGAATAGGTGAAATGAATAATAGGGAAACAATAAAATATTTGGTAAAATTTTTAATCTATGTAATATTTTATTTATTTTTCATCCCAAAAACTAAGATAAATTATCTTTTTTTTCCTTTTATTATTTCAAATTTATTCAAGGAAAGATTGGTTAGTTACATTTTATTAGTCACTTGTTCAACAAAAGGTCAGGGGTTTAAAACCCACTAGTGTATCTTTTGATCAATGTTATTTTTGGATCTTATTTTTTGTATAAATAATTTATAAGCAATGGAAAAATTTATATTTCTTCATAGGTCCTAGAATCATAAAATTGTAATTTGAATAAATTTGGTGGATAAAGTTCAATCCCCAATAATATTCCCTCTTTCTCACCTTAATTGTCTTTTTAACACCATGGTGAAAATTGTGAGCTTAATCTCTGAAAATGGATGCTTAACACCTAAAAACTACAAAGAATGGAGCATGAACATGAAAAATACACTTGTGTTTTATGATTTGTGGGAATCATGGATAAATACACTATTCCACCCAATGAACCTACAAAATTTATTGAATATCAAAAATGAGATAAGTGTGCCCTTACTTTATTAAAATCATCATATTCTACATAGGTGATTATTCATATTAAAGCGATTAAAATTATTTCATGAAATCATGGAAAGCATTAAAATATATGTATGACAAACAACCTGTGATACTAGGAATTTGATGATGGAGGGGAGGTTAGATCAAGTGTTAGTTTTCATATAAAACAATGAAATAAAAAACACACTAACAAGCTTAACACCCCCATACCTAGATCATAGGGGGAAGATTAGTGAATAAACAAAAAGTAAAAAATCAC
Source organism: Torreya grandis (assembly GCA_037957365.1). Taxonomy (NCBI): domain Eukaryota; kingdom Viridiplantae; phylum Streptophyta; class Pinopsida; order Cupressales; family Taxaceae; genus Torreya; species Torreya grandis. The sequence continues at coordinate 1,092,089 of JARHVA010002066.1, read as the reverse complement.
AACTAAAATGAAAATAAACTTAAAAATTCCTTACCTTCTTAAAATTCTCCAAATGATGTGTTCGTTTGGCTTGCTTAGATTGTGCTCAATAAGTCTTTGGCAAATAGAGTTGTGTGGATCCTTCTATCCTTGGCACCATTATTTGGATCAAGATTGATTGTTGTAGCTTGATGGCTTGGATTTTGATATTGGCATTATAACACTATTGTCATGCAATCTTGCTCTAAAAAAATCATTATAACTTTACTATGTCTAATCTCTCTCTCTTGAGAGATGTCTATGCTTGTATTTATAGTTTTAGAAACTAACCCCAATCCAAGGTGAGTTAGAGTGTAGTTAGAGCTTGGAATGGGTTAAAACCTAACCTTAGTGAGTTAATTAACCCCAATAGAGTTAAAATGTTTCAAATGGTCATGATTAGCAATGAATAGGCATATTGAAATATTTTAGGATATTTGACAACTCACAAAAAGGTAATTATGAATTCTTAAGATATTCTTAATTTTTGAATTTAATTTTTGATAATTCATTAATTGCTCATGGATAATTAAATTATGCATTTGATTTAGTTTTGCATGTTAATTAATTTTATTTAGGCATTTTAGTATTTTGCAAGATTTGAATTAATTGTATGTGTGCATTTGCTCCATTTAATGGGTTTATAGGCCAAATTACATGTTGTAATTCCATGGAACGATTAGAGATGAATCTATGAGAGGTTTTTGTTCTTTATGGTATGATACCCTAATTAGGGATGTCTTAATGGTATTATGGGCTTTGATGAGTGTTACATAAGTTAATTTGGGACATTCAATGATTCTTAAGCTTAATTTGAAATGGTTGGTAAGATTTGGTATCAAGTCTAATTCAATATTTTGGTGACCAATTTTAGGTGTCTAAAATTTTCCCCTCTTTAGGAATATGTTTCAAGATGTATTCATAGTAACATATTATCAAAGAATGAAAAGGGCCTATTTTCCTAAAAGGAGATGATTTGAATAAAAAGGCCTATATGCCTATAATGATACCCCTTCAAGGGAGTGGTTGTCATATGTTTAATGGACTATCCATTGAAAATAAATAAGAAGAAGGATGTAATTATCTCATGGGTGAGATTAATCCAAATGATAAAATGCTTGCATGCATTGATTTAAAAAAGTAGTACTGATTTGCCTAAAGGCAGTTATAAATAGTAACAAAGGTTGAGACCCTAATTTCTAGTAGGCATTTATAATCAGTGGCAATGACATAATCCCCAATTAGGGATGATGAGTTAAAATAATGATTTTCCCATATATAGTTGTAATCATTAAGATGATCAAGATTAAATAAAGATGTTTTGGTTGTGCCCTAGTAGGGCTGATTGGCAAGCATAACTCAAGGATGTAATCTATCACATAGATTAAAGATGAGTGGGAAAAAACATAGAGGTGATGATCTAATGACTGAAGAGGTCACATATGAGGATTCAAAAAGTAATGAAAGAGATGAATAGAAGAATAATAACTGATCAATGTGAATGGATTTGACTATACTTGCCAATGTAGAGATGCTCATCCTTATTAGCATTACAACCAGAATGGTCAAGGGGTTAATTTGATTAAGATGGGTGGGAGAATTTTCCAAAGGTACCAAGGAGAAAATTTTATGGATCCATTACTTATAATATTTCCTAAGCTAATTTTTGTTGTAGCACATGATGGTATGCCTCATGATAGAACACCATGAGAACTTTACCAAAATATGCATGATGACTGATTCTCTATCTAATAGAAAATTAAAAATAATGCACCAATGATAAAAAACATGATGACAATTTTGATGTATGAATATGTATGGACTCAATAATAATTCATAAGGAATCACCCAATCAACACATATAGACTGAGTCGAGGCAATAGTACTGAAAGCAAACAAATAGGCAAGTGAACAAAACAAACAAAAAATGGAAAACAAACACACAAAAAGACTGAAATTAAAAGCAAAAGAAATCATATTAACAATGGGTTTTCCCCAATAAGGTAGATCAAGGATGATTAAATAAGTTTAGATAGGACAAAAAAATTTAGATTTTGAAAATTTTGAATGTTTTTGAAATTTTCTATCTCAACTTGATTGGGAATTATGAGATATTAAATGGTCTAATTCATAAAATGGTGAGAGAATTGGCTTAGGTTATTCATAAAATGATGAGAGTGTATGGAAAAGGGGGACTGAGATGACCTAAACATGAATTGAGTATGGAATACATAGTCCCAAAATGACCTCAAGTAACAATAATTCCATCCACACAAAAGGTGGAGAGAAACTTGACCAGGTAACAACAACTTCTCAAATCTAGAAAATGGTTAGGAAAATGAGAATAGTAATGGAAAGGTGATGTATAAATTCATGGTAAAGGTATTGTTCTTAATTTTCCCATAGATAGTCTTAATTAGGAAATAATGACATGGGTTTGTGATACTAATTTTCCCATAGATAGTTATAATTAGCAACACAAGGTGGACTAATAATTTTTTTATAGGTAGTTATAATCAATAGTACTATATCTAATGGTAAATTAAGATATCTTTCCAGATCAACTATCATAATACTTTCATAAACTATTATTTAAACACAAAATTTTAAAACTATGTAAACTAGATTGGAATCCCATCGTGAAAGGTATGGGAAGAACCAAAGTAACCAATACCAAAAAAAGCTTAGGTAAGATGGATAAAAATAGGTTTTGGTATAATAGGAATGACATGGTAAAATGGTATATGTTATGGAATTACTTAGGACAATGATGGCATGATAATTAGATAAAATGGTAATATGGTTACCCCCAAGTGGTAAGGTGAGGGAGAATGATAGGGTATAAAACAATAAAAAGGGAATGGCAAAAACAAAAGGCATGGTTTTTGGCTAATGTTTCTAGCCAAGGTAAATGTTGATGGCCAAGGGTATGGTATGGTGTTTGTTTTTATCTTGGGTGAATGTTTTTGGTGTTCCTTCTCATGTGGAGATGAATGTCTTAATCAACAAATGATACAACCAGAATAATCAATCATGTAAATTACTAGCCCATACCTCTTATTAATAGTTGGTCTATGAAGAAATAGTTATAGATGTGTATTTAAATAATGTTGTTGTGATATTCATTGGTCATTAATTCTATTTCCCTCAAACATTGAGATAAGGTACCTTTTTAGCCTCTATAAAGGAAAGTGTGGCTAGGGATGGTAAATAGGTATAAATAGTGAATGATAGGTTTGTTTTGGGAATAAAATGGTGGATGAGAATGGAATGTATAATGGTTGGGAAAAAATGAAGATAGGGATTTTTTAGGAACACACAATGTTGTTGATTTCATATTCGACATAACTTTGGATGTGGTAGGGTCAAATATTTCTAAATATTTTCTTGATAGGACCACCAGATTATTCTCATGTTTGGGCTTGAGAGTAGTTATGAAATGATTAGGTTGTAGATTGGAAGTTATATTTATTTCATTTTTTATAATGTCTTCATCAAACAATGAGGGAATATTGTGCTTATCTATTGGTGCCTCAGAGAGGTTTTCACCAATGAAGTTGTCTTGATTGTTGTATAATGCCTTCAAAAAGGTTTCACTAAGGAATGTTGACTTTTGACTTTTATTTTATTCTAGTTCCTTTGAAAAGGTTTCACTAGAAGATGCTAAGTTTGAAATTTGATTATCCCCTAGCACCTCTAGAAAGGTTTCACTAGGAGATTATTCTTCTTTTGCATGAATGTGGTCTTGGCCTCCCTGTTATCCTTCAACTAATATGTCACCATGGATGCAGTTCAATAAGTTATGATTTTTCTAGTCCTAATTAAAACTTGTGGGAGATTTAATTACAATATAATGGCTAGGTTAGTTGGTGGTAATATCATATGGAATGGTAATGGAATAGGGAGAGGTTACATAATCCTCATAAAAAATACTAGGAAAACTTGTATCAAATTTGAAGTAATCATCCTTAAAAGTTATAGAGGGATCATAAATGTATTCATACTAGTATACAAGGCATGAATAACCAATTTTCTAAAAAAAACAAACATATTTTGATTTTGAATCTAATTTTGGCTCAAGGGACTGTAAATATGATGTTAATACTGATGTTGATTCTAGTTTTGATGCTAAATTTGATGTTGGTTCAAGAGTATAACATGAATTTAAAGTTGATTCTTCATCTAATATGGATGTTGTTATAATTTTTTTTGAATGTTTGGTATGTAACAAATAATGGCCTATGATGGCATAATGGGTTTCACAGAGACTAGTTTGTCAAAGTGAGATTCCTCAATGGGTAGAAGAAGGTCAAGAGACAACTCCATATAAATTGGCTTATCAGTGGGAGGCTCTTGAAAAATAAGCATATGGTTTAGGTAATGATTTTACCAAAGGTGGTTATAATCATTAATAAGTGAATCAGTAAATATTAGCTTATCAAAGCGATATTCCTTGATAATGGGGATAGTAATAAGAAGTGATTCATCATAGGTTGACTTATCACAAATGGTTGGTTCAATAAAAACATCAGAGATTTGTTGGTTTTATTGGCCTTGGTTTAATTTCAATTATAAAATACCAATTTTGAATATAGCTTGGTCTTTGAATGATTGGCTCAGTTAGAAAGGTACTAATTGGCTCGATTGGGGATGGACAACTGGTAGGGGTTTTCTAAATTAGGGGTTGGTTGGTAATAGTTGACTAATGGAAGGTGGATAGATAATGCAAGAGCATCATGGAGATTGGTTACTTGCATAATATAAATGATGAAGTTCTGAAAAGATAATGATAAGGCATTATGGAATTTGGTTGCTTGCACAAGCCAAAGAATAAGGTCTTGTAATATAAATAGTAGTCCTTGTACATTGTGGAACTTGGTAGCTCACATAATATGAATGAGGGATAACAATATAGGCTGGGGAATATGTGGTCACATAAGGGTGAGTATATACATCAACTAGCTAGAAGAAGGTGGCACTAAACATAATGCTTAAAAATATTGGCTTTATTCCCTAGATTGATTATTATAAGGGGTATGGATCCTCACAAATAACATTATCCCTATCACATTAGGGGTCTCAATTTAGAATTTATGGTTCTTGACTATGTTCCCCTAATTGATTATTATAATGAGGGTATGGATCCTCTTCCCAAATAATATTATCCCTATCCCAGTAAGGATCTTAGCTTGGATCATAAGCAGGTTCTTGACTTTATTCCCTAGATTGATTATTATAAGGTGGATAAGAATCTATCTCCCAAACATCATATATGTAAGGGTCTTCAATTAAGTCATTTTGTGGATCTTGACTTTGTTCCCCATATTAAGAATTGTAAGGAGGGTATAAATCCATATGCTAAGAAACATCATCTTCATAAGGGTCTTGAACAAAGTCATTTCATTCCCCATATTTAGGGTTATAAGGAGGGTATAGATCCTCCTCATAAATAATATTATCCCAGTAGGGATTTTGGCTTGGGATTTGTGTGGCCATTCTATCATAACTTGGATTGTACATGACTCCACCATAAGTATATCTAGACATATCCATGTCAATGATAACACTCTATAAAAAATATTAGAGTTCTACAAACTCTAAAAAATAACATTCAAAGGAAAAATGGTTAAAAATTAGATTAAATTGGTCTAGGTACACTATATATCCAAAATGGTCTATGCTAAAACTTGGTATAAAATAGTCTAACATCAAATGTCTCACACACAAAAGTTCAAGTGTTTGAATAAAAATGGTGTGTCAAACTCTAGGTTCAAAATGCTCCAAAAAAGGTCTAATCTAGAAAATAAATGTTGCTAGGTATTTTTGACAAATGAAGAGTCAAAATATAGGCTCAAATAAGGCATGTGATATGAATCTTAGCCAAACTAGGTGTCAAAAGATAGACTTAAAGCAAAGGCATGTGGTAGGAATTTTGGTCAAATGCAATGCCAAAATCTAGAATTAAAACAAAGGTGATGATTTTTAATCTAAAAAACTTGGAACACTATGTCATAGACCCAACATATGGAATCAAACATAAACTTGGTCAATTGGCATAAAGCATAATGCAAAAGGCATATGGAGAGAGATTGTTTTCTCCCAAATAAAAGACATAAACAATAATGAAAATTAGGCTCCTTTAAACAAACAATCTTAGACAAAATTGAATGACATAATGGTACTAGGTATACAATAATGAAAATTAGGCTCCTTTAAACAAACAATCTTAGAGAAAATTGAATGACATAATGGTACTAGGTAAAGATCTAAGCAATAGTTTTCAAATTTAGGTAATGAATTAACCTAAGTTATAAAACCCAAAAGATAATGAACAATATTTAAGCCCAAATTAAGCAAGGCATACATAGAAATTAGTCAATGTTTGAATTGAACTTGGAAAAGTTAATAAAAAAATCAACATGGAAAACTAGGTATCTTCAAAGAAATAACAAACTAGACAAAATGGAATGACATATTGGCACAAGACAAAGATTCAAAATGGCATACATGGCATTGGTTCCATACAATGGTATTGGGCATAATGAGAACAAGTCTTGAAACAAATTGAGCAATGTAATGGTGTTATCACACTTTAAAGATGTAAGAATGGTTTGTTTCAAGGACTCCAAGTCTCAAAATCTTGAAATTGTTTAGGTAGCATAACTTTACTTGTTTCAATCAAGACACACACAAACAAGTTTGGAAAAGATTTTAAGGTAAAGGTGTGTGAAAAAATAGCTAGTATAACACCTCCTCAAACAAAGGAGTGACATATAAACAAAACTCATTTTTGATGTGGTATAAAAGAAAAATTTTTAGACTAAAAAATACCAAGAAATAAAGTAAAAAGACCAAATACAATTAAGTAAATCATCTTATGCCCTAAACTAACAAGGTATGGCAAGTGGGGTTCACTAAAGCTATAGTTTTTTAATGTTTAAATTGATCCCAAGTGTGGTGAACATAATAGAAGCATCACATCAATTGAGTTCATACCAATAAACTTACTATGTAAAGGTTTATTCCTTTACATAGTGATTCCATCTATGGACTGCTTAGTGGAATCCCCTAGTTGACTATACCAAACTCGAGCCTTTATTACAAAAGGAGAGGTTAGCCATTCAACCCCTAGCTCTCATAGTATGCATACCCTAATTTATATACCCTATTATGGAGTGGGGTTAAAATGCTATCGAGAGATGAATCCTTGGGTCAATGCTTCCCTAAATAACTCATGAAGAGACAATGACTTACCATCCACAAGCCAAATTGCATGAAAATAAAACTAAATGGAATAACTTTAGGGTTGCTTTTAGATCACCCAAACCATGTAGGTTTTTGGGGAGAGCCTAGAAAACTTTATTTCCATGCCTTGGACTAGGCATAAATGTAATGAAAAGGCACTTTTCATCACACAAGTTCCCTATAGGGGATGGGGGAGAGCATACATGCACTATTCATTTTGAAAAAAACAAACAAGCAAAAAACACTTTCAATAAATTATGATTGAATTAAGTATTGAATTTAGGCACTAAATTGAAATGTGTGATGAAGTTTTTTACTTGGCCCCTTGGATTATGTGTGAAAACATTGAAATAAATTACACAACACAACTTAATCAAAACCACCTAGGTTCATTTTAAGCCCTAAAATTCAAATGATCAAGATTTAGCCTAATTTATTTTTAAAGACCAAAATGAAATGTTCAAGATTTGATCATTCATTTGAAGAACCAAAAATGAAGCATTTAAAAACATTAGCAATTCTAACTCCTTTTTAGAACTAAAGATCAAATGTTCAAGATTTAACAAGTTCATTTTAGTACCCAAAATGGAATTTGAAGGACTTAGCTAATTATTTTTAGGTATCTAAAATGAAATGTTAAAACCATTTAAACTTTAAATTCTATGTTTTAATCACACCTTGGACTTGGAAGGGTTAGATAGTTTCCACCTACTTTGAAACACTTTCAATGGTGTGAAAATGAGCTTTCAAAACATAACTCTCAAGTTTTTATTTTAAAAACACAATGACCATCATTAGTTAGAACTAACCAATGTCAGTTACTAGGTGATTGATGTCAATCGGTCTCATAGATAATTGATGTTAATTTGTGATAATAGATATCAGTTGACAATGATTGAGATCAATTTCCTCTGAACCCAAAGGCAAAACCAACACAAGATGAAAATGTTAGATTAGTCCAAAAGATGATAAAAACTCTTCAAAACCTACAACATAATGATTAGGTAGAGAGTTTAAATTCTAATGAAACCAAGAAATAATGAAAAGGAATGCTAAAAAGGTTTAAAATGCAATCTTGTAACCATCTTTTCCCCTATAACCTAACCAATATCGATCTCCCATAACCATGCTCGATTAGGCCAAACTAATGATGGTATGGTAGAACTGATGCCAATTATGCCTGATCATTGTCAATCTCTATGTAGATCTGAGTTAATTCAAGAATTAAAAATGCAACAAAAATAAAGATAAAACTATAATTTTGATGATATTCAAGCATTCATTTGTCAATTTGTGAGTTGCATTTTGGTCTTATTGCTACATGAGGTGATCAAAGTCCCACTACACATGACATTTGTGATACTAAGAATTAAATGAGGGAGTTGAGGTTAGATCAAGTGTTAGTTTTCATATAAAATAATGAAATGAAAAACACACTAACAAGCTTAACACCTCCATGCCTAGATCATAGGGGGGAGTTTAGTAAACAAATAAAAAATGATAAATATCAACTAACAAGAAAATAACTTACAAATTTATTACCTTCCTTGAATACTCCAAAAGATGTGTTTGGTTGGCTTGCTTGGATTCTACTCAATACGTCTTTAGAAAATGGAGTTGTGTGGCTCCTTCTCTCCTTGACACCATTTGTTGGATTATGCTTGCTTGATGTAGCTTGATGGCTTGGATATTTATTTTTTCATTATAACACTATTTTCATGCAATTTTTCTCTAAAACTAGCATTATAACTCTACTATGTCCAAGCTCTCTCTTGAGAGAGGTCTAGGCTTGTATTTATAGGTTTAGAAACTCAAACCAACCCAAGGTTAGTTAGAGTGTATTTATATATTAGAATGGGTTAAAACCTAACCATAGTGAGTTAATTAACCCTAGTAGAGTTAAAAGGTGTCAAATGTTCATGATTAACAATGAATATGTTAGGTTGTGCAACTAAAAGCTTCACTATATGCAAACATGGAGGAGGTTGCTGAGTTACAGGGATACCAACATTGGTAGTGCAATTGATGTCGGTTAGGGGTGAATAGAAGGGCAACCGACATCAATAGGAGTCGGTTGATGTCGGTCACCTCCAAATAGATAGGGACCAACATCGGTCTCCTGTGCGATTCCAAAACTGCTCGTTGCATGAATAATTAGTTTGTTGAACCAATTGTTTGCATGTAAAGGCTATTTTGAGTCTTAAGCTATGTGTCTAATTATTGTAAATTAAAAGTCTAAGTTATTGTTTAGTATGGGATCTATTTATAGACTCATTGGCATGTATTGTAATAAAGGATTAATGCAAGGAAGAGATCCTTCTAATTATAAGAATAGGTGATCTGTAGGTGGCAACAAGATCAGAAAGAAGTTCTACATGGTAAGTAAGATCATTTGAGTTGCAAGTTGTTGCAGGTTCATGGGAGATCTACTTGAAGTACTTTTGAGTGCTTGGTACTGGTAGGGTTATTACTGACTGGTTGGAGTGAACACCAACTCTGTGTTTGAGTTGTGTGTTGGGACCATTTTTGGTAGGAGAGTGAACTCTTGAGGGAAAGAGACCTATACATTTGAGAGGTGTGGAAGATTGTGGCATCTTCATTATATTTCCTTCTGGCATGATTATTAATACAAGATTGTGTATTGTCTCTCATATTCTATGTCATGTGTGAATTCTAGTTGTTAATTCTAGTTTAATTCTGTGATTAGTTGCTTATACAAGGTAATCATATGTACTCTTATTGAGGAGTTGGATCCTAATAAGTGGTATCAAAGCATTTATGTTTTAGGTGCCTGACAAGTGGTATCAAAGCTTTTGGTTGGGTTACTAACAGGTGTTTCAGATTTGGTTAGTGTTTGTTGATTATAGGTCACTCACAGGGGTTTTTGTTTGAGTGAGAGTATAACAATGGCAAAAGAAAGTAATCTATGAATGGAGAAGTTTAATGGTAATAACTATCAATTATGGAGGATGTGGATTGAAGATTATCTATATCAAAAAGATTTATACTTACCATTGGGTGGGGTTGCATGCAAGCCCACGGATATGAAGGATGAAGAATGGGAGGTTCTTGATCGGAAGGCTCTAGGATCTATAAGGTTGAGCGTTGCATCGTCTGTGATTTCCAACTTACCACATGATAAGACAATGATAGAGTTGATGGAATCTTTGGAAAATTTATATGAAAAACCCTCAGCTTTGAATAAGGTATTTCTTATGAAGCAATTATTTAATTTGTAAATATTAGAAGGTGGATCTATACATAGTCATCTTAGTGATTTCCATGGTTTGGTAAACCAGTTATATTTAGTCAATATTGTTTTTTATGATGAAATTAAGGCTCTATTAATCTTATGCTCATTACCTGAAAGTTGGGAGAGTTCGGTAATGGCAGTTAGTAATACTGCGTCTGCTTCAAAAATCTTAAAAGTGGATGATGTTGTGAGTGTAATCTTGAATGAATAAATTCATAGGAAAAGCACAGGTGAATCATCAGGGAATGCTTTGAGTGTTGAAATAAGGGGAAGGCAAAGAGAGAAGATCGAGCATGGGAGATCAAAGTCAAAGATAAGCAGGAGATCCAAATCTAGGTATGGCAGAATAACCTGCTAGAAATGTGGAAAGCAAGGGCACAGAAAGAAATATTGCAGCTCAATTAAAGATCAACATGAAGGACATGAAGAAGTAGATGTTATAGGTATTGTTGCATAAGATGCTCTAGTATGTTCTTTGGATAAAGTAAAATCTTGGGTTTTAGATTATGGTGCCTCTTTCCATGCATCCCCAAATAGGGAATTTTTTCATGAGTATGTCCAGGGAGACTTTGGAGAAATTTATTTAGGGGGTGGTAAGCCTTGTCAAATGGTTGGCAAAGGGAAAGTGAAGCTGAAATTGTAGATGGGCAACACATGGGTTTTAAAGGAGGTCATGCACATCCCAGTCTTGAAGTGGAATTTGATTTTTGTTAGAAAGTTGGGTGATGAGGGTTGCACAGTAACTCTCACAGTAGACTCTTGGAAGGTTACCAAGGGTGCACTTGTTGTAGAAAGAGGTAAGAAAGTAGGTACGCTTTATCTATCTACTTGTATTATTGATTTTCCTTCTGGTTTATCTACTTCAGCTATAGATTCAAAGATGTGGCTTAATAGGCTTGGTCACATGAATATGAAGGGGATGCATGTTCTTGAGTCAAAGGGTATGCTTTTGGATTTGAAAAGCATGGATCAAGATTTTTGTAAGCAAAGGAAGAAAGTGACGTTTCTTGAGAAATCTGATGTTTGTGATAAGAAATAGAAAGTCTTGGTTTTTAAGGAGAAGATGATAGATAGAGATCAGTGCAAGGGGCTGAAGAATTTTGAGCAGAGCAAGGTTGATATGGATAAGGGTTTGATCTAAAAGGAGCTCACGGGTAGAAGTCATCGCTCACAAATAAAACACAAAGACCAACATCGATTAGAAAACCAATGTTGACATCCAGACAGGGACTGACGTTGGCTATGTGTAACCCAACATCAGTGACTCCAAACAAATAAACACTGGTGTCAGTCAGGGGGAACCAACGTTGGTGATGAGGCAGTCACATGGAACTGATGTCAGTCGGGTGCAGACTGAGATGTGATCGGCATTGGTCACTAAGATGGATTTTGGGCAGATAACAAGTTGTCAAGGAGTCTCAAGAACCCATATGGAGGACTTAAAGGGTAAGTAAGCCTCAAATTCATCATTTCCCTTCTTTACACTACTTGTTACTCACTGATAGTCAAGAACCAGGAAGTTATTAAAGAAGCAAAGTAGGTAGATCCAGGAAACAGTGGGAGCTTGGCATGGATGAAGGATGTGATTCCTTGGAGAAGAACCAAATGGGAGTTTTTTGGTGGAGTTACCAGTTGGAAGAAAGCACTGAGAGACGAATAGATTTTTACGATAAAGAAGAGTGGGAATGGACATGTGAGATGGAAGGCCAGGGTATATGGTCTTGAGTAAGCTGCAGGACAATGGAGGTTTGACCATTGTGTTTCTCTTTACCAGGTTGGATAATATTAGCTACATTATCCTATTACTATATTATGTGCTTGTTGTAGGGTTACACATCTAGGGAGTTACTGAACTAAAGGTAAAGTTAGTTTAGAGGTGTGTCATGAGGAATCTAGGAGCAGCAAGATTCTTTGGCATGAGTGTGTTCTAGAGACATGGAAGGTCACAGGTTAATTTGTCTTCAGATGATTGTGTAAAATCGGTTAGCATGCCGATGGTTGGATAGTTCTATGAATAGTGTCATGATTCACATAATGAGGTTAAGTGCATGGTATGTACTAGACCTAAGATTTCCCAAGCAGTGGGAGTTGTCAGCAAGTTTGGAGCCAATCTGAGAAAGAAGCACTGAAGGGCAGTTCAGTGGATTCTCAGGTATCTAAGAGGGACCAGCAGCAGGTGCAAATGCTATGCAGGGTCAAGTTATTTTCTACATGGGTTTGTAGATGTGGATGTGGTAGGTGATTTGGATGATAGGAGGTGCACCACAAGATTTGTGGTGGTTGGTCTTCAAGGGTGATATTGAAGAGGGATACAAATCCAAGAAACAAATTAGATGATGTATAGGTACAAGTATAGTTGGAATTGTTTATCTCTAAGTGGGAGATTGTTAGGTTGTGGAGCTAAAAGCTTCACTGTATGCAGACATGGAGGAGGTTGCTGAGTTTTAGGGATATCGGCGTCAACGTAGGGCAACCGACATTCGGTCATATTTAGTGCAGAAGGGCAACCAACATCGACAAGAGTCGGCCGACGTCGGTCACCTCCAGATCAGACAGTGACTGACGTCGGTCACCTGTGCGGTTCCAAAACTATTCATTGCATGACCAGTTAGTTTGTTAAATCGATTGTTTGCATGTAAAGGCTATTTTGAGTCTTGAGCTACGTGTCTAATTATTATAAATTTGAAGTCTAAGTTATTATTTAGTGTGGAATCTATTTATAGACCCATTGACATGTATTGTAATTAAGAGCAATAGAGGCAAGGCAAGGTAGATCCTTCCAATTGTAAGAACAGGGTGATCTGCAGGTTGCAGCAAGATCAGGAAGAAGTTCTACATGGTAAGTAAGATCATTTGAGTTGTAGGTTGTTGTAAGTTCATGGGAGATCTACTTGAAGTACTTTTGAGTGCTTGTGTACTGGCAGTGTTATTACTGACTGATTGGAGGTGAACACCAACTCTGTGTTTGAGTTGTGTGTTGGGACCATTTTTGGTAGGAGAGTGAACTCTTGAGGGAAAGAGATCTGTACATCTAAGAGGTGTGGAAGATTGTGGCATCTTCATTGTATTTCCTTCTAGCATGAGCATTAATACAAGATTGTGTATTGTCTCTCATATTCTGTGTCATTTGTGAATTCTAGTTACTTGTTAATTCTAGTTTAATTCCATGATTAGTTGCTTATACAAGGTAATCATATGTACTCTTATTAAGGAGTTGGATCCTGATAAGTGGTATCAAAGCATTTATGTTCTAGGTGCCTGACAAGAGAATAGGCATGTTAAGATATTTTAGGATATTTGACAACTCACAAAAAGGTAATTTTAAATTCCTAAGATATTCTTAATTTTTGAATTTCTTTACTAATAATTCATTAATTTCTCATGGATAATTCAATTAGGAATTTGATTTGGTTTTGTGTGTTAATTAATTTTGTTTAGATATTTTAGCATTTTATAATATTTAAACTAATTGTATGTGTGCATTTACCCCATTTAATGGGTTTATAAGCCAAATTACATGTTGTAATGTCATGTAATTATTAGAGATGAATTTGTGAGAGGTTTTTTTTGTTTATGGTATGATACCCCAATTAGGGATGTCTCAATAGGATTCTAAGCTTTTATGAGTGTTACACAAGCGAATTTGGGACAATGATTCATAGTCTTAATTTGAAATGGTTGGTAAGAATCAATATGAAGTCTAGTTGAAGCCATTGGTAGCCAATTTTAGGTGTCTACACAACCTACCTATGATAAGATTGATATATTAATGTATTTGATTTATAATAAGCTTAGTACTAAAGAATATGTATCAGAATATCTATTTCACATGAAAATTCCAAAACAAGAGTATTATATTATAGGTGGTAAAATTGATGATGACATGCTCATATCCATAACTCTTAATGGTCTTCATTCTTCTTACACCAAAATTTTCAAAATTTTATAGCCTAGTGATAAGCTCAGTGGTGTAACATTTGACTCTATTTATGATTTGTTAACTTAGCATAAGTGATAGTTTGAAAATAAGAAGGGTCTATCTATTGATGAATACCATTATATAAATTCTATATTACATCAAAAATATCATCACCATGTATAAAGTTAGTTTTAGAAGAATTCTATGAAATAATATTCAAGATACTCTCCACATCATTCTAGACAATCTTCATAACATTATCACTGACACTCTCTAAGGTCTTCCAAATGCAAACATCACCATAAGAACTCTTCACACTCTAGTGGTTCTTATAGTGATTCAACTTATTTTGGATCTTATCATCATAGGAAAGAGCCTAAATAATTCAAATTTGGTGGTATTGTACATCTTATAGATGTATGTCCTTTTTAATAACCCTACTCTCCATGAAAAAAGAGAAATGAAGATAATTATATGGATCATTATAGTGGTAGATATTTTAGTTACTCCAACTATTCTAGTTGTTTTGACACTTCCTATAATTAGGAGGTATCCTATATGGCCAAGGTTTATGGTCTAGATGGACCTAATAGCTTATTTTGAGTGATCAATGATTCATCTATCTTGTGTGAGATACTAATATCAAGACTGAGATATGTTATAGTATCAATTTTTAACATGTGTTCTTTATTGATTCCAATTTTTGGATTTATATACTTGATATTCATGACATAGAGTAGATAAGATTATTTGATTTTATTTATTTTAATACATAGCTTCTCACCTCTCACTTGATAGGGGGAGAAAATATAACATTGGTAGGTCTTTGATCATTTATCAGTAATAATATGAGCTGATAGGGGTACTAGCACTAGTAGTTCTAAACAAAGGTCATCAAAATTTATTGGACTCAGGGAGATGTGCCATACACAATATAGGTTAGTCACTTGTATCAAATTCTAGGTAGAGCCTTATGTAGATTAATTTATTTGGAAAGGCTTTGATCATATTCTACTATAATATGATACAATAGTCATAGGGGATCAGTAGGATTTGATCATGTTAATTATAATTTTATGCCAAAACTCACAAGCATTATTATTTATGGATCAACATTAGTTTTGATTAATATTAGGAGGTACAATGCACCAGTTACAATTGATTTAGATGTTCCTTGATGAATTTAGACTCATTTATCTAGTATTTTTATTACATAACCCTTTGGATAAAAGGGCGTTTCTTGGGTCATTTTTTGATCCAAAGTTTGTTTATTTAATTATTTATTTAGTTTACTAGGTTGGTTTTTCAGGTTAGTTGAAACTCATTAGTTAGTTTTCTTATAACCAACTTGAGTAATATTTTTTAAGCTTATATATTTAAAAAAATAAATTCAAGTTTTTACATTGAATATATTTTAAAACCATTTACTTGTGTTTCAATTCCTAATAATATAAGTTACTATTTGGTGAAATTTTAGGATTTTTGATTTTCAAAATCAAATTAGAGCTAAAAATTTCTCTAAGTGTTATAATCTCATTATAAGTTAAAATCATGTCTAATAAAGGGACTCATATCTCATTAAAAAAATAAATGGTCAAGAAACCATATATCTTGTTTAAAAGCACCATAATAATTCTCACTCCTAGTCTAAAGGTTATAATGGGAATGGTAGAGGTAGAGCCGTAGACTATGAAGTTGTTTGGGTTTCCATCCAATTCCTATAACTTGCTAATGAAATTATTATCAAGGATCCATGAATTAATTATGCCCTATATGTATGTCATTTCAATTATGGGAAGCCTATAGTTCCTATCAAAATCATTTCTGTTGGCATAAGTAACTGGTATCTTACTAAGTCTAAAATGCAATATCTTCTTATTAACTTTGTCATTTAAGAATAAATCATTAAGTAGGTTAATTTAGGGCATTACATTGGGTTTATAAATTATGTTATGGAAAACAAATAATTTTATTCTCATCAAGTCATCCCTATATTTATAAGTGAAAATATAAAGTCAATCTTCTAGTTTTTAACGTTTAACTGCTTTGATCTCATCCCAAAATTTTGAATAATGTTTGAACTCAAGGTTTAAGGTCATTGTATCAAAAGTTACATTATTTTAATCACTTGGACCTACACTTTGGTATGAAAATGTAAATATAATGTGGGAAGTGGAAGTTTTTAAATATCTAGTTTGTAATTTCTTTGTTCCATGGGAATTTTTTAATCATTTGGTCTTAATGGATCTTGAATTCATAGTTTACAATTTGATATCTTAAAGGCAATGTGACTAATAAAATGACACTTTAAAATATATTATATAGTTACATTGGCCTCAAGGATTTACTGTATTAATTTTTTGTTTCATGTAAATTAATGGTTGCAATAGTTTTTGTTCTTTTCCCATCTAGTATTTCATTTGAATTTCATACAAAAAATTTTATGGCTTTTATTTTCCCATGGACTTTTCCACCTATTTATAGATTCTTAGTCATCATAAGATGACCAATGTCTATTTTATATTCTTTTGGGATTAATATTGGTGTCCCTAATATTTTGATTTATGGATTTAAATTACACATGTAGGAGTTTTTTTATTCCACTCATATTTTTATTAAGGTTCACTATACTTTGTTATTCTAGTCATGGGCTAGCAAGATGATGACACCTAGTGAGATCCCATTGATCTGCTTGCCCAAGACTGTCCATACAAATCTTTATGCTAAATTCACATTTGAGTTACCAATGTGATGACATGTGGATGGATCTCCATACTTCCTAAATTGGTTTTCATATCTTTGTTTCTTGCTTACATGGCTTTGAAAAACACATGTCTATATATCACTATTCTACTCATAGTGAAGTTGCATCTAGGCAATATTTATTTCTTTAGCTGAGGGATATTATGATGATGACATTTAGTGAGATATAAATGATTCTCTTTCCTAGGATAATTTGTACAAGTATCTATGCTTATGTCACCTCTAGTATATGGGGATGAAAATACTGGATAATTCTCATTGCTCCATTCACCTAGGGGTTTTTGTATAAAGCTCTACATTGACATCACCATTGAGATACCATGATGATGACACATGGATAACTCTCTTTGATCTAATCACATATGGATTTCCAAATAAGTTTCCATGTTGACATCACCACTAGGCTATCAAGATGATGACAAGTGGATGACTCTCATTGCTTCTCTCACCTAGGACCTTCCATGCAAGTCTTTGTGCTGACATTAATACTAGGCTACTTGTGTTATTTTAATTTGGGACCTAAGTGAGTGGAATAATGTTTCATGTCAAAATCAAGGGAACTCTTAAAGGACCTTAGAGATACCTAATCACATAATAACCTACCTAAGATATAATAAAGGTAAATACCTACCTAAAATCCAAAGCACATCAGCCCACTTGGCCATTATATCAAAAATCATACATGTACATAGAAGCCTTCTTCAAAAATAAAATCAAAGGTAAAAAAATATATCATGCATATGTATTATGCACATATTTGATTATCATTCTTAGATCTTGGAGGTATTAGACCCTAGGGCCTCAATATGATTTATAATTTTTTAATTCCTTTATGGTTTTAGGTTCTTGAAAATGTGTCACATGTTCTATTTTCAGAGCTCAAAAACTTTGAACACTTGAAAAGTTATTTAAAGATGGAGAGATTCATGAAATGTATGAATGGCACCAATATTAATCATGAATAGAATAAATCAATGTTTGGCCTATGAATGTTTGGTAAGTTCTCATCAATAAATTTATGGACATATAAGACATAGGAAACACCAAGAAAAACATTAGTCTTGTTAGTCTATAAATCAAAGTTACAAATTTTCAAAGGGAAATATGAAAACCTAAGGTTTAAAATAGCTTAAAATATTTATTGGATCTTTGATTTTCATTATTCAAATTTATGTAAGTTTAGACTTCTGAATACAACGTTAGAATTTTTCACAAATAAATTTATATTATGTATTGATAAGGTTTATAAGACCCCAAATCAATATTTTAAACAATAAAGGGTCCCTATTTGAATTTTGTAAAAAGTGGTGTGTTTGTTAAGGCAAAATAACAATGTGTTATAAAATTTTATTAATAAGATTTAATAAAAAATGCATTATTATTTATAGGGATGAATTCACTATTTATTTTAAGCATAGGTCTAAACATGTATATCAATTATAGAGGGTATTCGAAAGATGTATAAGGTACAACATATCTTTTTCATGTATAAAATAATTTGTTTACTATCATAAAAGGTAGATTATTAGGACACATCATCATCAAGGTAGGTATTTATATTTATCCTAATATATTTAATGTTATTTCTAAAATTATAGGTCTTAACAAAAAATAACTAAAATCATTTTTTGGGAAAAATAATTCCATATAAAATTTCATCTCTAGTTTTACTAAAATTATAAGTCCATTTAATGTTATATTGAAATAGGACAAAAAAGTGGAGTGGACGTATCAATACTTAACCACATTTAATGATATTAAGGATGCCATTATGTAATCTCTATTTTTGACCAATCCATAATTTAACAAGGATTTATATCTCTATTCTTTTGTTTATGATCACATTATTTTAAATTGTGCTCACACAAAATATTAAGGAGGAATAACATCCAATCAAATTTATGAGTAAGAGTATAAATGACACAAAAATGAAACACCCTATTGTGTATAACCAAGCATATGTTATAGTCAAGGTTATGAATAAGTATAGGCATTATATCCTTCGCATCAAAGTCCAAAAAATTATATCCTTCACATAGTTGATTATAGATGAAAATTTTATTCATAGTGACACAGATTGAATAAATTTATGTCTTATTTGATATTTGGTATGATCAAATCATTTTAATTTTTATGTACATAAGAGGGATATGAAATTTAAATAGTCTCATTACATATTAATGAATGGGATCTTGTATTATAATAATTATGAACGCTTCTACCTTAGGTATGTGTCAAAAGCTGAAGATAATGAGAATACATGAATATCCATGAGAATATAGGGAACATTCATCTATATATGATAGTAAAAAAATCCCACAAGATTTTGAATTAGGTTATTACTATCCTATTATTTTCAAAGACATTCATAATCATGATAAATTTGCATGAGATCCAAACATTTGATAAATAAGATAAATATGTAGCCATGCCTTTCCAAACATTAATCAAGGGAAGACACTTCACCCAATGAAGGCTAGATTTTTCAGTGTTATTAGTCCTTATTCCATTAAATACCACAACTTCATATTGACAACCATAAATTATTACACACGATGGATAAAATTATCTACCAATAAGTAAAACACAAATGAGAAACCTATCAAATTATTTCAAGAAAACATTGATACAAGGTTTGACACTACTTTTTATTTGGTTTTTGATAATGGAATGACCTTTCATTACAAATAATTCACTGAATAGGATTATGATAACAAAATCACATTGAAGTTGTCTTCCAATTATTATATAAAAAGAAATGGAGTTTTGTTAATAAAAAGTAAACCCATTGATTCAATAATTAATTATAATATGAAAATATAATATATTGGAATTTGTTATTGAAATATGTTTTATTGGTTTATAGAACTAGACCAAAAAGGCACTCAAAACCACTTCATTTTCATTATTTTATGGATAGGAAATAGTATTTCCAATCATGTTGAAGTTACATACCTATTAATGCATGTAGAAGTATATGTAAAAGGATGAAAAAACAAAACCAATACTATTGAACATCATCCAAATAGAGGATGAATGAGGTAAAACTTTACACAATTTTAGTAAACATAAAGACATAATTAAAATATGGTTTGAATTGAGAGTGAAAATAAAATATTTTGATAATTTCATATTTGGTCTTACTTATCACATGAAAAGATAAGTCAACATGAAAATCTCAACCCATTATGGATTGGTCCATTCTAGTTCTCTGAGATAGTGGGAAATAATGCATTCTAGCTAGAGGACCTATAATATAATGATTTATCACATTTGTTAAATGGGTAGTACTGAAAAAATTAATTATTACTTGTGCCATCTTCATAACCTTCATATTTATTATGAGCTTTAATTTAAACATATTTTAGAATTAGAGTACTTATATTAGTTCTTTAATTTCATTTTAGTTTTATTTTTCTTTAATAGTTAGTTTTTTATTGTGGATAATAGTTTCCTTTACATAGGTGCTATTTGATGAGTCTCATTAACTATTTAAGAAAAAAAAATTGAATATGTCTTCCATCCACCAATAACTTATGAAAAATCATGAAGGTTATATTACTTAGACTACACATAATACAATCTAGTCAAATTCAAATTATTGATAAGAGTAGGATTCATTATGGAAATGTTCATAGTTTCAAGAAATGGTTTAAATCTTGAATGGAAATAAAATAGTTTTTCTTTAATCATATACTTTTCATCACTAATAACTTGAAATTTATTTTATAATTTTTTACTAAATTAAGAAAAATATTGCATTAAAAAGGGGCCAATATTGTACTTTAATATAATGACTTTAAAAAATAAAAGATTAAAGAAAGGTCACTTGACACTAAAATTTTGATGATCCTTATGCTTATATATATTTATTCCCAACATTTTTTATAAGTTTAAAAAAAATAAGAAGAGTATGAAAACTTCAAAATAAATATCAAAGAAATTCTCTTCAAAGGGTGATTTAGGTAATCTCCATCTGGGCTATAAACACTTAGCTAAAAATGGACCAAGGCCTATAGTAGAGCCAAATGTGTCTATGTTAAGGTTATATATGACTATATAGTAGTATAAAAACATATTAAACTTCCCCTATATCCCCCTTCATTGACCACATAATATATATGCACACACCTTTCACAAAAGTTTTGGGTCATGATCATTGTTACTTGGTAATATTGAATTCTTAAAGGAAGTAAAAAAAATCACTTGATTCACAAATTTTGTTCCTTTAAAGGTGTATATATCTATTATATTAAGTGGAAAGACTGAAATTAATATTTATAAATTATTTTAATAAATAAATTTCACAATAGATTATTTTATTTTATTCATGGGTGAAGCTAGACTATTCCTGAGTTGTAAACATTAAGTGATGTTTTCCCTGCAAAGTCTTCATTTATTGTGACCAATATGCCACACATTTATTATAATAAATGGGGACCCTCATTTTATAGATATGAAATATAATTTTGAATCAAATCATAAGGTAAAATAGGAGTAGTTTCATTTATACTCAAACTTCTTTAAGATGTCTGCATAGTACATTGGAGACCCAATTTGACCATAATGAAATTATTTTTTAGTCATGATTTTTTTAATAAGTATCCATGTGTTATTTTAAATACCAAATTATTCATTTGGGTATTTAAAAATGAAAGAGACTTCCTACTCCATATATATATATATATGTGTGTGTGTGTGTGTGTGTGTGTGTGTGTGTGTGAGTGATAAAACCCATTACCAAGTCATGATGGATCTTTGGTTTAATTTATTTGCACTTGATTTATGTCAATAATGATTTCACACATTTTTTTTGTATGTTGTGATGGTAGACCAAACTTAGGTACTTTTATGGAAATCATCTAAGTGATTTTCAACTACTCCATGGATTATATTTTGTGGTCACTCATTAAACTCCAATTATCCTTTTTCATATCATTATTTCCTTATTGATTCATATTTATTATAATAAATTATTTTTTTAAATGAATTTTGTCATTGATTATTTCTACATAGCACATAAAAAGAAATAATTCACACATGCCAAAAAATGAGATCCCAACATGTGGATGATAGAGATATATTTAAAAATAAAGCCACATTTATATGAAATTTTGAATTGAAAAATGTAATAATATAGCTATGAAAGACAACATTTTTAAATTAATTCACATGTTTGACATGATTAACATATCACTCAGAGTTTAAATTAAAAAGTGCAAAAGATTAAAACATAATAGTTGATTCAATTTTCACAATGATCACCCTTATTCATTAATTTAAAATGAATCCATAGAATTCCACAATGAATATATCATTACAATCAAGTAATAGTATAATGCTTTAATACATTTTATTATATATAAGAACATAAGACCATTACAATGGATTCTTCTTATTTTATAGGGTAAAATAAATAATATAGAGATAAAAATTTCATAAAAAAATGGTATAGGTTTCAAGAACCATAATGCTATATATCAAGAAGTGGAAACAATTTGAGTAATCCTTTGTGATGTATATTATCCTTATGATGATGTTAATTATTCATAATATCTCATATCCATGACAAACATAAGTCTCAGTAAAGTACCATCCAATCCCAAGGTATTCCCATATATTCATATCATATTCAAGTTATTCAACATGTCAGCCTATAAGGCAGATATAATTTATTTTACCCATTTCAAACATAAGGTGTCTTTTATAGTTGGAGTAGAATTTAATAAATATTACAAATTGGCACCTCCCACATTTTTATATATTATATTAGTACCCATATATTTTCTTGATAATAATGACCTTAGTGAAGTTAACAATATCAAGCTAAAGATACAAATAATTAGGTCAATAAATATGTCGATACATACCTAGTCAGATTATTTAGACAAGTAGTTACAATTTTAATGAGAATTATGAATAGATTATTGATGCATATAACATTAAGCATGTGAATAAAATTTAGGTCCCATTTTTCTCAATTATTATGAATGAAAAACAAGTTCCTACCCTTAGGGAGGTCATCTCTTACAATTTGAACCAACAAATTTTGAGGAGGGGAACAAGGTTATATATATATATATATATATATATATATATATATATATATATATATATATATATATATATATATATATATATATATATATAATTACATAGTGGATTATTATTGTACAAATATTACATTTGATTATATATATTTTCCTTGGGTGGTCTCCCTCTATGATATATCCCATTCATTTTTTGTTTTCTAAGTTGTATGTGTTCAAGTATCAGGATTATATCAAAAAAAAATCTAATTTCTTTTACCCATTTATTTTTCTATCAATTAGACAAGAATGTCAATGATTTAAAATGAAGAAATATATTCTAACCATAAGATCATGTAAATACTATTTTGACTGTATAATGATAAAAATAGATGAAATTCTAGCCTCACCACTTAAATTTACATATTATGTACCTAAAATTTTAGAAAAATAGGATATTTCCTACTAGTTTATTATAGTGGTAGTAGGCCATTGTAAAAAAACAGCATGGCTTGATACACTCCTTAGTGTGTGTGTGTGTGTGTGTGTGTGTGTGTGTGTGTGTGTGTGTGTGTGTGTGTGTGTGTGTGTGTGTGTGTGTGTGTGTGTGTGTGTGTGTGTGTGTGTGTGTGCGTGTGCATGTGTGTGTGTGTGTGTATATCTAAAAATTTCATTCTAGCACTTCCACTTCATCATTATCAATTTTGAAAATAAATATTATAATTTAAATAATCATTACCATTGTACACTATGATAATTTTACTCTTAACATGATCAATTTTTTATAACATTTAATATTGGATCCCATTTCTTGAGATCATGGTCATCTAAGTTATATGAAGGTCAGTGTGTATATAAGGCCTAAATTATATATATATATATATATATATATATATATATATATATATATATATATATATATATATATATATATATATATATATATATATAATTCAGGCCTTATATACACACTGACCTTCATATAACTTAGATGACCATGATCTCAAGAAATGGGATCCAATATTAAATGTTATAAAAAATTGATAATGTTAAGAGTAAAATTATCATAGTGTAAAATGGTAATGATTATTTAAATTATAATATTTATTTTCAAAATTGATAATGATGAAGTGGAAGTGCTAGAATGAAATTTTTAGGCTTATCAAGGCCATAAATTCAAAAAACTAGGTATTGAGCGATAAAGGAGAGACCATGTGATCATTTTGATTTGTATGAGAATCGTGAGTATAACTAAGTATTAAAAAGGAATTACATTTATTTCATCCATAAAAAACATATCCTATAGTGGAAATGAATACCTAATAATTGAGATTTACCCCTGTATCTATAATCTTTATGGTTTCTACTCACATAATTTACATTCCTTTAATTCCATCCCCTATGAATGCAACTATATCATTGCTTAGTCCTAGTCCTATTAGTATCATTTATTTCATGTGTGTGTCCTCTTATAATTATGTGTTAAAACCCCATGATATTTACCCATGTGTATACAATATAGGTTTCTATGCCACAAGATAGTCCTAGTACCCAAAATATGTGTGCAGTTCCTAAGGCAATTGATAAGGTATCTAGAGACCCTGATATGATCACTTATACACAATTTATAAAGAAAACCAAATTGTAAATTTATCTTTTTAGACTGTATTTTTCCCCTCCTCCTTTGGTACCCATGACTTTTAATATGCAATTGAGGATATATCATACTTATGTATTTATTTTAGCTCTTGAGTTCTCAATAAATATAAGGACATTTATTCCCCATTCCATATTCATTAATAAACATAAGGACATGGTGAAACTTACCTATTCTATTGGATAGAAACTATTTGACATGATTATCTTATTCATCCTAGAGGAGGTAACAATGGTTTACATTAGGTCAATGACTTCCACCTCACCCTTGGAAGTAACTATGGATATTATAATGGAATATTTCAATTTCACATCCAAAATAAAGGCTAATTTGAATAATCTAATGTCATTATCAATTCCCATTATTACTACTTCACATATTCCCATTGTCACAACCACTTCATCACCAATGATCACCCCCACTTCATTGATATCATCGAACTTTTACACACCTCCCACTACATCCACAACAATTCCACACATTCCAGAAGATCAATATTAATTTCAAAGTGTGCAAGTTAGAAAATAACACATGCTTGATATAATAATTGAATATGAACCAAAAATTATGCTCAAGTTTGAGAATGAAACATGAAACCTCAAGATGATTACCACAAGTAAAATTACACAATGTTATGTTGAAATAGACGTGAAATTCAAGTTGGAATATCAAGCCAAAACAAAATTTTAATGAATTAAGGATGCCATTATATAATTTATATGTTTGATCAATTTTGATATTAATAAGTATTTATATCTCTATTCCTACACTTATGATCACACTATTCCAGTTTTGCTTACATAAAAAATTAATTAGGAAGAACATCCCATCACATTAGTGGCTAAAAATATAAAATACACAAACCTAAAATAACTTATCTTGAATAAAGAATCATATGCTATAATCAAGGTTGTGAATAAGTTTAAAAAATTGACCTTTGTAATAAAGTCCATACAATTGTGCCAAGTCTTACTATAAAACTTATATTTGGATAAAAAGATTTAGGTGAGCATAGAGGTAAATGGATGGTTAAGTTTTAGGTATATGACATTGAAAACAAACTAAACAATAAGGTGAGAGGCCAAAGTCTGACACAACTGACTACAAATGTTGATACTAAAATCTAAGTGATTCATATTGATTAAATCTAGGTATAATTTGATATTTGATATGATCAAATCATTTATATTATGATGTATTAAATTTGTCCCCCAAAAATGAATAGAGTAAAAAAGAGAGATATGATATTGAAAGCATGCCATTACATGCTAAATAATGGGATCATGTATCACAATAATTATGAAGGTGTCTACCTCAACCGTGTGATAAAATTTGAAGCCAATGTGATTATGAATAGTTTACATGAGAATTAAAGCATTGATCACCCATATGGTAATACAATAACCCATAATATTCTTCAATAAAAACATTACTAGCATATGATTTTAGAATATGTTCATAATCATGTAAGAGCTTTTCTTGAGTTCCAAATGTTCAATAAAATAGAAACATACTGCCATGCCTCTATAACAAGTAATCAAAGGAAGATGCTTCACTCAATGGGAGTAATATTGTTTTGTGACATAATCCTAATTCTACCAAAGGGCACAAGTTTTTACTAATAACAAAAAATACTTCATATGATAGATTGAAACAATTTCCACTAAGAACAACACATATGATCAAGTTATAAAATGTATTTTAGAAAACATTGTTACAAATTTTGTCACTATTTTTGATTTGGTTTGTGATAATGAAACGTATTTCCAATCCATATAAATTATTAAATGTAATTATGACTAGAAAAATAAAATATAAGTTCTCTTCCAACTAATATCCATAATAAAATAGAATTTCTGAGCCTAAAAATAGGAATATCATTGATGGTATAAAAAATTATACTATGAGAAGAATAATAAATTTATTTTTTATTTAAATATAATATATAAATTGATATAACTAGACAAAAATATGTACTCAAAACCATTCTTTTTTCATTAGTTTATTGCTAGGAACCAATATTTTTATTTCATTAAAGTTACCCACCTATCAAATAATATAAATTTATATGGAAGAGGATGACCAAACTTAATCAATAATTTCAAAAATTATCCAAATTGAGAATTCATGGGATGAATATTTACACAAATTTAACAAGAATAAAGACATAATTAAAATATGGTTTAATAAGAGAGCTAATATAAAATATTTCATATTTTCATATTTCATGTTACTTTAGAATAAAGCACATGAAAATACATGTTGACATGAAAATATTGAACCATTATGGATTATTACACACCAAATATATAAGATATTAGTAAATTATGAAATATGGATAAAGGATCTACAAGGAAATGGTGTATCACTTCTAGGAAATGGGAAATACTTGAGACATTACATGTCAGCCATGCCATCTTCATCACTTTTATACTAATTATGAGGTTTAATTTAGACATAGTTTAGAATTAAGATAATTAAATTATTTATTTTATTTTATTTATTTTTTATTTATATTTCATAAGTTATTTATTATGTAGAATACTTTCCTTTACATACGTGTTAGTTAATGAGTCTTAATATAGATAGTAAACGAGAAAAACTAAAAAGTTTTACATCCACTAGTTAATTTTCAAAAATCATGAAGGATGTATTTCTTAGAATACCCATAAGAAACTCTATTCACATTCAAAATATTGAAAAGCTAGGACTCATGATGATTTTTTTTTTAATTTTAAGAAAATCATTTAAATATTAATAGACACTATTTGATTTTTCTTGACTAAAATATGTTTTTCATTAAGAAACTTTTTTTTCATAATTTTCAATTAAATTAAAAAATATATATTATATTAAAAAGGACAAAATTGAATTTTAATAATATATATTTAACAAATAAAAATTAAAGGAAGTTTAATTGACATTAAAATTTTAATGATTCTTATATTTTTTAATATTAGTTCTCAATCCTTTTGAGATTTTTTTTTAAAGGAGAGTGTTAAAAATTTAAAATAAGTATTAAAAAAATATATTCAAAGGTGATTCAAGTAATATCCATTATCACTATGGATGCCAAATTTGAAATGGACAAAGATCTAAAACAGAGCCAAAGTTATCTATGTTGGGATTATAGATGTCTAACTACTATTAGATCAATGCCCTAGACTTAACCTCATTATATATATATATATATATATATATATATATATATGAACATTTTAAATTTTTTGGGTTAATATGTTTATTCCTTAGTACGTTGAATCCTTACAGAAAGTGAGACAAATCAATTTAATCACACACTCTAGTTTTTCAAAGGTTTCAAAATCTAGTATGTTAAATGGAAAGACTATAATTCATATTCAAATACTTGTTTAAATATTATGAGTTATAAACATAGAATGATGTTTTCAATTAAAAAATGCCATTTAAAAAAAAAACCCCGATTTATTTAAATAAATGGACACCCCACTTATTTAGATTTTAAACACAATTTTAAATTTGATAAGAAGTTGTTTCTCTTTCCTCAAATTTTTTTGAGATGTCTTCACATTAAATTATAGACCTATTTTGGCCATAACAAAATTTATATTTAATCATGAATTCATGTCTCTAAGTATCTCTATGAGATTATAATATGGAATGATTACTTGGGATATTTAAAAATTAATAAGCCTCATACCCCATATTATATAAAAACCCCTTAGGTTAGTGATCCCATGATCAATACGTGCAAGTCATTTGGTCTATTTTATTCACAATTGATTTATCTCGATAATGCTTTCACACAATTTTTAGTATTTTATTAGGTGACTTAGACTTAACCAATTTCATGGACATTATATAAGCAATTTTTAACTACTTCATGGATCATATATTTTTATATATATAGTTATTCATGAAAATCCAATAGTTTTTTTGTATATTGTTAGTCATTTATTAATTTATATTTCTTACCATGGAATATTTGTATGAATGGATTATATAATTAGTTTTTTCTAGGGAACTCCATGCATTATGTGACTCTAAGCCAAGAAAAATTGTAAATAACTTCATGTTTCTTGAAAAATTCAAATATTTATTTAAAACTCTACACACTCCATGACTTCAAATAAATTGAAATATGTCACATATTTCATTGCTATTGATCACAAATTTGATAAATGATATAAATAATTCATCATCCACATGGATTATATGTTTAATTATTAGGACTATATCAGATAAATTTGTAAATTATTTTATCTTCCTATTTATTTGTCTATCAACAAGACAAGAATGTTGAGGCTTTTAGATGTAATGAATAAATATATTATAAATATAATATCATATATAGATACTATTTTATTGTAAATTTATCATAATAGAGGGAAGTATGGTCTCACCACTTAAGTTTCCATATTATGGACTTGAAAAATTGGAAAAGAGGATATTTCCTACGAGTTTATTACAAGGGTAGGAGGTCATTGTAAAAAAATAAATAAGCTTCATTTATAAACACATCTCTAAGGATAAGGAGAGTTTATAATACATAACCATCAATTTAAGACTTATGCACACACCATCCTTAATTTCACTTGGATGACCAAGATCTCAAGAAATGGGATTCAAATGGATATGTAAAAATACATTTGTTTACGTTAAGAGGAAAATTTATTATAGTGTAAAATAATAATTCTCATTTAGATGGTAGGATTTATATGAATGTTGAGAATGATGAGGAGGTAAGTGAAAGAACAAGTTTTTCAAGATTATCAAGGCCACAAAGTAGGTAGATAAGAAATAAAAGAGATACCACATTCTCATTTGACTTTGGATGAGATATTCTGGATATACTCAAGTCTTAATAAAAATGTTTTATATAGATTTCCTTCATCACCAACATATCATAGAGTGGCAATGAATATCTAGGTATTGAGATATCCCATTTCATCCCTAATATCTATGGTTTTTGTTGACATGATTTCCACTTATTTTTTTTCATACCATATGATTAAAAATATATATTTGGTTACTCCTATTTTTAGTAGTAAATTTTTTATTAGGCCTATTATTTCTTTTATTGATGTGTCAAAACCCCAATGATTTACTTATGTGTATACAAGATAGGCTGATGTGCCACAAGTTGGTTCCTAGTAATCAAACTAAGGTCATAGTTCATAAGGAAATTGATAATATATCTATATGCCATACTATGATCAATTATATATAATTCATACATATTACCATAATGGTAACTTCTATTTCTAATACTAAAATTTCTTCCCCTCCTTCTTGGTACCCATGACTTTTACTATGTAATTGACCATATAAAATACTATGTTATAGATGTACCATTTTAATTCTAAATAAATATAAGGCCATATATTATTGATTCCATATTAATTCCTATGAAGGACTTAGTGAAACCTACCTAGTTCCCTAGCTCAAATTTATTTTACAAAATTCCCTTGTTGATCCAAGATAAAGAATTGTTGGTTTACATCAAGTCAGTTGGTGACACATCACCATTGGGAGTACTTATGGATAATCCAATGGAATCTTCCAATTTCACATCCAAAATGGAGGCTTATATGAATACTCAAATGCCATTCTCAATCCCCACTATGAATGTTTCACATATTCTCATTGTCACAAATAATTAATCTTAAATGATCACCCTAACTTCATCCATATCATCAAACTTTTCCAAACCTCCCACTACATCTATACTTATTCCATAAGTGTAATAAAGGAATATTTGATGCAAACTATGTAACTTTAAAAAAAACACAATCTTAAGATGATAATTGAAAATTAACTAGAAATTAGGCTCAAATTTGAGAAAAAAATAAGAAAGCTCAAGAGGATTACTAGGAGGAAAATTAAATAAGATGGAACCCCCATCTTTTGTGAGACTAAATAAGTTTTTTTATTTTTGACAAGGAAAAGGAAAATATAATATAAATGAGTATCTAAGCTTATGGGATATACAATTAGTGATGAGGAAATTACATAGGACCCTAAGTTAATAATAAATTTTTTTCATGAGCTTATTGAAAAGGTTATAAAAGGCATGAAGAAAAAGTTGAGGAAATTTAAACTAAATATGATGTCCCTAAGAATACTAAAAATAATGTTGAAGTGATTTTAAATTAAATATTTTAATAACTTGAAAAGGTTCATAAATCTAAGTTCAAGAGTGGTGTTTTACAATTAAAGGTACACACTCATTTGAATAAAATTACTAGAATGAAAAAACATTAATAAGTATTTTTATTTTGATCAGGAAATGCATGATTTCAAAAATGAAAATCATAAGTTTTTTTACGTGAATATTTTTTTCAGAATTTGGTAGTACACATGATGGCTTAATTAGAATAATGGTTTAGATATATGTGAGTTGTAATGAACCCTTCATTGATTTTATAGATATAATTTTAGAATTGTTTAAGGAGATTGATATATCTTTATTATTCCTACCAAATAATAGGATCATTTTTTAAATACATGTCATAGGTCACCTAATTAGTCTCAAGTCAAGTTTAAATAATGTTTCTAATGAAAATAGAATTGTATGTAAAGAACTGATTGATTTGATTATTTATGTCACAAAGAAAAAATATAGCCTATACAACTAAAGATAATCTCAGAACTCCATTTTTAAATCATGAAAATGTATTGACATGAGCACAACTATTGTTCATGCCTTATAATATTAATATTTCATAAATATCAATATTACCATAAATGTGACTTAACACTTTAGAATTATTAAGTGGTTACTTCTTCATCTAGTGATAAGCCTTTAATAATAACTTAAATATTTAAGGATATTTTTAGCCATATGTTTTTAAGTATTATATTTTATTATTCTTCATGCTATAATTTTAATGCCAAATTGAAACTTTTTTTTTTCAATCTCTACTTTTCAAGATAAGGCATTTCTCATTTTTTTTAAGCAAAAATAATTGTTTAAATATTTATTAACAAAGAATAATTTGGACCAAAGGCTACACTTGTAATTATTTTAGATGTACAATGAAATATTTATGTCTTGATTTCTTAACTTATAATTAATGTTATTAATTTTTTTTTTAGCTAATGTGGATAATTGTATGATATTTTTATTTTTTACCAACATGCACAAGATTTAAAAAATTTATCACTTTGATATTTTAGCTAAAATTACTTTCACATGCCAATTGATTATACGTTACTAGCTAAAATATATGTATTTATTTTAATTTGATTTGATTTTAAATATGTTTTAAACATGTTGTAGGTAAAAATTAATGATAAATATAGAAAAAAAGGTGTTCAATGCATCAAATTAATGTTTAGTGTGAAACAAAGAGATATGATTTATTTGGTGAAAAATATTGTGCATGTATAGTTTTTTGAAAATGACTAATCAACACTTTTTGAGGCAATATTCAAGGGATCAAATTAAATTTTATCTAGATAAAAAAATCATGAATTAATTAAAATATAATAGGAGAAAAATGGTTTAATATTTTCAATAACATTACTTTCTAATCATAATATATGGCCACACTAAATCACCCTACCAGGTAGATTTGATAATTTTCATACTTAGACAATTTTTTGTCATTTCAATAGTTGTTAAAATGAGCTGTCAGCACTATTTTAGGATGAATTTCATATAATAAAATAAATTTAGATAATGTTTTCATAAATAAATAAAAATATAAGGATAACATAGTAGTTCAAGTTTTATAATAAAATAAAATTTCAATTAAAATATATGGCTCCATAAAATCAGTGTATTAGGCAGATTTGGTAATTTATGTACTTAGCCAAATAAATTATTTTGACTTAGATAATATTATTTAAGACAAATAATATCATTTAAGACTAAATATTTATTTAAAACTATAAAAACTTATCTAAAGCTCATGCAAATTTTGAGGAACAAGTCAACTAAATTTATTTTTAAGTGGATATTGTTTGTTAAAAATAAATAAAGCATGCAATTTGTATGAAAATTCAATGTAATTTTTTATATTTATTTTTAGTATGGATAAAAATTTAACTATAGTTAAATCTTCATGTGAGATATGTATTAGTGGATTTGGTCCACTTAAATTTATTATTAATAGTTTGTATTGAATCCATTATTATTGAAGAGAATTTTTTCTATCAAAGGGAATAAGAAATTCTATGGATTATTTTGTGAGTTCATTTTAATGTGAAAATATTTTTTCTTCTCTAAAATATTGTAATATATTGAAGAAGTTCCATCATTCTGATATTTTGTCTTTCAGTTGTGTATAAGTATTTTGAATGTAATTTTTTAAATTATGTTATTGCTAATTTGAATATTTTTTTATTTAATAATCATAATCTCCCTTTAAACATGTGTAATTGAAATATAATATTGGTAATAGCCTTTAATTATGAGCATTAGAGTTTATTGTATTTTTTCATTTAACTGCAAATTATGTTTATGCATTTTGTGTGTTGATAGAAATCTACAACAAACATTAATTCCCACTCACTTATCCAACCCAAAGTACAATATTCAGTTTAGAAGGGTTTCCTTTGCTTTGGTTCATAAAACTTCTTTTTTACCCTACTCTTCCCTCTTTTTAATTTTTTTTATGAGATATTATTATATTTATATAGTATTATTGTAAATATCTATTTTTTGGTGTTAATTTGATCATTTTTGTGAATTTATCTTAATGAGATGTAGGTCACATGTTAATATTCCATCACCTGTCTAATCTAAAACCACATACCTTCAACTTGCACCTTGGAGTGATTAATCATTGATCCTAAAATGAGAGGGTAAAAACCTATTATCTATGGTGTGCATAAAAACCACATCAACAATTTTCATGTTCATTTTGAATCAGTTAAATAAAATTATTGATTGGTTTAGCTATTTTTGTATTTAATATTTTATTATATATTATTAACAAATTTTGAATGTGTTTTTTCTAGTATTCATCATGGTTAATTATATTTTAAAGTGATGTTGTATAAATCACTCACAATTATGTTATCTTTAGACTCCCAACTACATTTATTCAAGTATGAATTTATGCTAGAATTGATTAGATATTGGTTTAATTCATACAATAAATCTTGGTAGGTGTTTTATTGATTATCATATATTAGTGTAAAATATAAAAAATTAACCTTATTTCTAATTGATATATATTTATTAAAATTCCTTCCTATAAAATAACATCATTATGAATATCCATATTTAGATTAGTTGTGTTTACTTTTTCAGGGAGGTTAACTTGTTAATAAGGAAATTTATAGGGTGGTATTTAAACCAAAAATTTCATCCAATCTATTCCACCATGTGATTACTTATAAAATTAAATACCTATAACACATGCTCTAGGTTATTATTGTGATCCCAAAAAATAGGGTGAAAACACATCAAGTTATTGGGTGAGTAAGAAACCCTCATCAACATTCTCATCTAGATGAATCTAAAAGATGGTAATTGGTCAAAAATAAAATAAAAAATGTACCTAAAAAATAATTGATTATGGGATATTTATTTTAGTTTAATTTAGATTTAAAATGAATTTTAATATGTTTTAGACATGTTGCAGGTGAAAATTAGTAATAAATATAGAAATAAATGTGATCAATACATCAAATTAATGTTTAGTGTGCAACAGAGAGAAATGATTTGTTTGGTGAAAAATTGTGCATGTATAGTTTTCTAGAAATGACTAATCAACACTTTTTGAGGCAATATTCTAGGGATCAAATCAAATTTGATTTAGATAAAAAATTCATGAAGTAATTAAAATATAATAGGATAAAATGGTTTAATATTTTTAGTAACATTAGTTTCTAATAAAAATATATGGTCACCGTGAATCACCCTACCAGGTAGATGACAATTTTCATACTTAGCCAATTTTCTATCATTTTCATAGTTGTCAAAATGGGTTGTCAACACTATTTTGTGATGAATTTAATATAATTAAATAAAATTAGATAATTTTTTCATGAATAAATCCAAATATAAGGAAAAAATAATGGTTCAAGTTTCACAGTAAAATAATTATTTAATTAAAATATATGGCTCAATGAAATCAATGTATTAGGTAGGTTTGATAATTTATGTACTTAGCCAAATAAATTATTTTACTTAGATAATATTATTTAAGCTAAATAATATTATTTAAGGTTATAATTATTTATTTAAAATTATAAAATCTTATCTAAAGCTCATGCAAATTTAGAGGAACAAGTTAATTGAATTTATTTTTAAGTGGATGTTATTTGTTAAAAAATAAATAAAGCATGAAAATTGGATGAAAATTTAAAGCAATTTATTTATTTATTTTTAGTATGGATAAAAATATAACTATAGTTAACTATTCATGTGAGGTATGAATTAGTGGATTTCATCCACTTAGATTTATTATTAATAGTTTGTATTGAATCCATTATTATTGAAGAGAGTTTTGGCTATCAAAGTGAATAAGAAATTTCATGGATTGTTCTCCAAGTTCATTTTAATGTGTAAATCTTTGTTCTTCTCTAAAATATTATGATTTATTGAAGAATTTATATCATTTGAGTATTGTTACTCTTTGGGTTGTGTATAAGTATTTTTAATACATTTTTTAAAATTGTGTTATTATTAATTTGATTTTTTTTTGTTTAATAATCATAATCTCCCTTTGAAGATGTGAAATTTAAATTCATCATTGGAAAAAACCTTTGTTTATGAGCATTATATTTTAGTATATATTTTTCATTTGAATCCAAACTATGTTTATGTGTTTTATGTGTTGATATAAATCTAAAATAAGAATTAATTCCCACTCACTTGTCCAACAAATAGTACAATATCTAGTTTAAGAGGGGTTGCTTCAATTTGGTTCACAGAACTTCTTTTATATCCTACCCTTCCCTCTTTTCTAAATTTTTTATGAGATATTATTATTTTAATATAGTATTATTGTAAATATCTATTCTTTGGTGTTAATTTGATCACTTGGGTGAATTTACCTTAATGAGATGTAGGTCACATGTTGATATCCACCACTTGGTTAATTTAAAACCACATAATTTCAACTCGTACCTTGGAATGATTAATCACCAATCCTAAAGTGAGAGGGTAAAAACCTATTATCTATGGTGTGCATAAAAATCACATCAACAATTTTCATGTTCATTTTGAATCAGTTTAATCAAATTATTGATTGGTTTAACTATTTTTGTAGTTAATATTTCATTATGTCTTATTAACAAATTTTAAATGTGTTTTTTATAATATTCATCATGGTTAATTATATTGTAAAGTGATGTTGTATAAATCACTCACAATTAAGTTATCCTTAGACTCCCAACTATATTTATTCAAATATGAATGTATGTTAAAATTGATTAGATATTGATTTAATACATATAATGAATCTTGGTAGTTGGTTTATTGATTATCATATATTAGTGCAAAATTTTAAAAAAAAATTACCCTTATTTCTATTTGATATTTATTTATTAGAATTCCTTCATGTAAAATAACATCATTATGAATATTCATGTTTATATTACTTGTGTCTATTTTTTTAATGAGATTAACTTGTTAACAAGGAAAATTATAGGGTGGGATTTAAACCAAAAATTTCAACCAATCTATTCCACTATGTAATTACTTATAAAATTAAATACCTACAATGCATGCTCTTAGTTATTTTCATGATTCAAAACAAGAGGGTGAAAACCCACTAGATTGTTGGGTGAGTCACAAAACCTCATCAACATTCTCATCTAGATGAATCTAAAACATGTAAATTGGTCAAAAATGATATAAAAATTATACCTAAAAAATAATAGATTATAGAATATTTATTTTTATATTTCAGTATAAAAATATGGTTACATATATTTGTAACTATTAAAAACCATAAATTTTAGATACTTTTATTTTTTATTTGGATTTATCTTTGGTTGTAGATAATGCTTCTGACTTTGATGATGTAGGGATTGTTTTCAAATGTTGGGTTTAGTTTTTTATGCAAAAATATACTTGTTTTTACTCTATTATTAATAGATTTTGATGTTTGCCTTAGAGTGTTTGGCATTTGGGTGGGACTTGGGATTTTGTCTCCTTATCTTAATTACTATTGAAGTTAATATTTTGGGTTTTTTAAAGTTATTTTATGAAATTATTTTTGGGTTTGTAGAAATAAATGTGCTTACATAAGGTTATATTTGTTATGAAACTATTATAAATATTTTATTTTAAATGAGTAAATGGGTGACTGATAAATATAATTAAGACATAAAGCATTGAAATATTTGATATTATGTAAAATATCATATTTGTTGTTAAATAATTCAAAATTAGGTGCTATAAAACTAGTAGAAAAATCAAATACAAAGACCTTATAAACCAAAAAATTGAGTAATATAGCATGATAAGTGACCATATGATATTATTTTTTAAATCCTTAAAATTTTTTTTGAAATTTTTGTTGCATTGTTTGAAAATTTTGTTGAAGGAATAAATGTTTAGGAGTGGGATCCGAATTAGAATTAACATGTGTAGGAATTAATATCAAATTAACCAAAAATGTTATCTTGTAGGGCATAAAATTATTAAAAAAGTCATACCAATAATATTATAAAGTGACATATATTTATCCAAATTAAATGTATTAAAAATATAGTAAATATGATCAACATAAGGAAATATTGGATATCAAATGAAAGTTCCTAGAGTGATTGATAATTGATAAATAGTTTTATAGGAAAATACCTATTTTATGACCCATTTGAAATATAAAAGGACCTATAAATGATTAAGAGAAGGTCAAAAAATCATGTAGAAGATAATCTAGAGAGATTACTATGATCTATTGAAGTGACTAGAATAATGATCCTAATATTGATTGAGTAGAATTAGATTATTCTTATTTTGAAAGATTGTCTTAAAATTTTAAGTATTGTTATAATAGTGGTTATGTTTATATTATTGGTATGAAAATTATTGAGTAATTTAATATGCTATTGTTTGATATAAAAGTTTTCAAGATCAACAAGTTTTTTCATAAAACTGCTTGAATATATTATCCTTTTCTAAAGCCCATTTAAGTTATAAGAAGATTTGTAAATATATAAAAAAATTGGGTTTTTGTTTTAGGGTTTATCTCAATCAAATCCATAATTTTTGATAGGCTATAAATACAAACTCATGAATGTTAAAAATCATATATATGTGTGTGTGTGTGTGGGTGGGTGTGTGTGGGTGTGTGTGTGTATGTATGTATATGTATATGTATATGTATCTCAACCCTTATCACGATGATATGAAATGCATGATGAAACTAGGGAGAGTACTAAATTATCTTTCCCTAATGAAAATATCTATATTTTAGTAAAAAGTGCTCCAAAAATTCTTCAATATTGTAAAATAAAATAAAATATTAAAAAGTGGTGTCTAGTTTTATTCGTAGTAATTGTAATAAGATGTGATTAATGTATGTTCTCTATGAAATACATTAGTGTGCTTGTGTATATAAATATTTTTTGAATTTAAATTAAAACTCTATTGTCATGAAAGAAAATAAAGTGTAAGTAGGAATTATGAATATCATGGTACAAGGAAAAATTATGAAATGGAACAAAGTACCCATATTTAACATGAAAATTATTTGGAAGGTTTGAAAGTGCTTATAACACTATCAAAATATTCTCATTCTGGTCAAATTAATTAAAATTAAAGAAACAAAGGTCAATGAGTCTATAAAAGTAGTGGTGAATATCCCAAGGAAAAATTATAGAGTTTGATATGTTCATGAGTGAATGATGATAATGAAATTTTATGTGATTTTTTGTTTATTTACCTATACTTGTGTAAAAATAAAATCTAATAAACATTATGTAAAATATGTCATTAAATAACTAATGTGAATTAAAATTGATAATTAATATATTTCACTATTTTGATATATAATTTATATAGTAAGAGGGAAGAAGTGTGAATACATGATTTTGGTTTTCCTTTAGTAAAATAATATGTCTATGTACCTAAAAAATATATGTAACTACTTCATTATCTATTCATACCTAAAACATAGGCTCAAGACCTATCAATAAAATTTTCACAAAATCTAACCCTTATAGTGGTTGACACTATTTGGTGGTTATTTATAATGTAGCTATGTACTATGTAGGTTTGTAACTCTTAATAATCCTATGCATGTGCCTAAAAATGCTTCCTTTATGTGCACATACATTTGATCATGTGCATCGATGTTTAATTTCATATTTTTTAATCCAAACCTTAATTTTACTTTCAAAAAAAATATGTCACTATAAAAAGGGTTAGAATTTTGATTTGAATAATCCAAATCACTCCATTCTAAATTATTTACCATTACCTAAATTCCAATTCTATGAATATAGAAAAAATTGTACGTATTTCTCACACTTATATGTGTGCAACATCTTGAACAATCTAAAATGCAATATACCATTTTAATCTTTGACACTTAAAAGCATGTAAAAATGGTTTTTATTTATTTATAATTGGTTTTAGGGATGATACTTTGAGATTATTTAATATATGTATTCTTTGTTGATAATTTATTAATATATTGGTAATCGATTCCTTAAATTTCCAAGTGAGTTTTAAGATGTGACCGAGTAATTTATAAGTAGTTAACAAGTGAGTTTATCCTTAGGAATTATTTTTATTTATATATGAGTATTAATTATTATGTAATATGATTTACCCATTAAATTTTTCTAAGATGATCTATTAGATACTTCCTAGTTTGAAAAAAAATTTGAGTATGACTATATACTATAAGTAGAGACAAACCCATATGCTACCTGACACTATCTAGACATTAATGGTAGTTTCATAAAAGTAATCAATGGTTTAAGATATTAATATTTTTTTAATAGGATTATAATATGTTATTATATATACTAAGCTGACATTGAATAGGTTTTCCTAGTGAATAGAGTTATCGAAGACATCATATGGGTAGATAGATAAAATGAATGTGTGATCAAGAGATAAATGTATTTTTAATTCCTAAGTATGCTAAAATATGAAAAAAAATTTGTTTATAAAGTGTCTAATACTAAAATTTATGTTTCTAAAGATTACCCCATTTTAATCTAGTACTAAAAATTATAAATTAAAATTATAAGAGAATAAATTTGGTACCTATGATAACCATGCTTGGTGTTGACATGTATGAATAAATTATCCCATTTTCTCCATACAATACTTGAAATAAAAAATGTATATATAAATTTATTATCAAGATAATAAATTAAAAATTGTATAGATTATTAATTCATTTGAAATTATAAATCCAAAAAATGAATACACCTAATGATATGTAATCCAAACTATGACTTGTTGAAATTATTTTGAGAATATCATGGGGTGATCATGCACTAAGGATATGAAACTATTGAAACCATGATTTAAGGAGTTTAAATTACCAAAATACCACTATAAATGAATGCACTATATTTTATTGATGCCAAAACCTTAACCATACTACTTTGAATATCATAGTAACTCTTTTTTTGAATGTCAATGTTAGGTTCATATGTAAGAGTGAAACTCAAAAATTAAGTTTGTATGTAAAATTAGAAATGATAAATAAGTTCGTATGTATAATTTAAACCTTTTTTTTTCTTTCTAAAAGTGGAACTCTAAAATTGTTTCATATGTAAAATTGGAACCCTTAAATAGTTTCATGTGTAAATGCATCAATCGTTACATATGAATATAGATCGAATGTGTTCATGTAGTACCATAATTCCAAAATTATATTTAATATATAAAATAGAAGAATGAAAAGGCTCCATGCACCAATATGATCAATATGTCCCTCAGAGTGATATATATTTCCAACATCTATATGTCAAAATGTCATATAATGTCTCAAATATTCTTTAAAATTCTATACAATTCTCCAAAAATGTATCAATATGCTAAATCTAACCCATATGAATTACATAAATTAACTTAGAATGGTAGATTTATACATTCCATGGGATAAATATCTAAAACAAGCCTAATGTATGCCTTCATTTTGATATGAGGGATAAATCATGACAATCACTCATCTCAAAATAAATATTTATGCACATCATGTGTTGTATATAAAATTATAATAATGTAAAATATATGTCATCAAATAAATATTTTAATCAATCAATAAAATATGAAACATGTAGTCCAATGAAATAAGAATAAAAGTGTTAATGTCTAGTAGATATATCAATTAAGCATGTAATGATAAGGGTCATTGTAAATGCATGAGAGAACTATTTTTAGTGTCACAAATTATAAATATGTGTGCTAAAAATAACAAAACCAATCTCATATTAATAATAAAATATGTAACTACACACATATACAAAATATCATGATGAAGAAGTAAATAAACAATGAGACATGAAACAAATTTAAAATGATGCACCCATGACATAAACTATAGGTTCATCGAACACCACTGATGTGTAGTGTGACAAGACATAGTTAATGTACCCACAAAACAATATGTATAACACATATAAATGATCAAGAAATTTCACAATCATTAATCATCAATATCAATAAATGTTAGTATAAATTAATAATCATTATCATCATCCATAATAGTAAAACACAACATCCATAAGAAATATAACTCTATAAATTATGAGTAAGATCAAGTCATGTATAAAAATATACTATGATCAATGAAATAGTATATAAATATATAACATGAAAAATGTATGAGGATGTCCCTAGTATTGGCATGTTGAAAATGTAGAAAGGTTTCCCATAGGTGTAAGAATGTCACACATCTATATGTAAATGTATCATATGTACCTTAATGTCTTACATCCCACTCATGTATACAATTTAAATCATGTGCATATATAATATGTGTAAATCATCATGTATATGATGAATAAAATTAATAAATTATGTATACCACAAAACATTTCATGTTTGGGTCATGTTTTTATATTATTTGAGTATTTTTAAAATTTTGAATATTTTTTTTATTATATTTTTAAATTTTGTATTTAAATTTTGTCCTAAATAACCTATGATCCCATCAAGGTTAT
This sequence comes from Torreya grandis, assembly GCA_037957365.1. Lineage (NCBI taxonomy): Eukaryota > Viridiplantae > Streptophyta > Pinopsida > Cupressales > Taxaceae > Torreya > Torreya grandis. The sequence goes on along the minus strand of JARHVA010002066.1, from coordinate 1,050,129 downwards.
GCTAAATTTTAATTCATAGATAAAAAATTACATACATTACATGCCATGGGTGAGGAGTAACATATATATCATTGTTTGAATCAAGTAAATGCATGTGTACTATAGAAATTGAATATCATTATCATATTCAATATATTATTGTGTTTTTCTTGTAGATATAATATCCAAATTAACTTTTAGAATCCATTTTTTTGTCATGATAATGCATCATTGTTCTTCATAGAAAATGCTCACAAGCTGTGTGAAACTATCATATAATGTAATAGACTAGGTAACATATAATGAACCCTAATGATTACTAATGTAAGTGACACTGGAGAATCAGTCCTCAAGGAAAAGCCATCACTTATCTTTGATTTTATTTCTTAGGTTGACTGTGTATAGGTTGTATAATAGGACATTATAGAGGTTTAGGGGTAAATGTATTCAATTTAATGGGATAATAAGGAATACTTGGATTTGTATCTATTCTATTTCTATGCATATAATAATTCAAGCATTGGTGAAGTAAAGATGAGATTGAACATCTATTATGTATCCATGGTCATTCTAATTTCATGTAAATGTATCAATATTGGGTAATATTTATAACCAAGTAGAAATAGGTGTAGGCCTTACCATAGGTGGTATCACAATGCTCCCAAGAAAGTTTTTTACTTTTACATTGAGACCTTTTAATATATTTTTTACAAGTAATTAATTTCACAGTGCACATGTTTTCACTTAACCTGTTATCCACTAAACATTATTTATCAGATGTGAGTCAATGAAATAATGTATGAATAATAACATGTTGATATTATCATCCTTGATAATTTAATGGTTATTTAACATGATCGTATGTATTTAAAAGTGTAAAAATAATACCATCTATAGGACAAGATTAATTATTTAGAAAATAGGAGTATATGATTTGTAGGTCATATGTACATCAATATTAGTCTTAGTTTCTTGTGGTGAATGTTTTGGAAGTAGATTTGAAAATATCTTAAGATTCACACTATGTTTTGAAAATATATCATTAATTGGTGTAAAAACATCATTGAGCTCTATAGTTTTGTTCTCTATTAAGTATTTTATCTTATATCACAAACTAAATCATCTATTATTTTAATTCCCTACACATTTATGCCAATCAAAATATTACATTTAAATCAAAACCCTTAGGTTTTGTATTTTTTATATCAAACTATATAAGTTCATGGAAAGATGAAATTTCTTTTGAGTAAATTGTGTATCACTTATGGAAGGTTAAAATAATCATGTAAATTGCCTCTATTGAAGATTTGAAAGGAAAATCCTATTATTAGGTTGTGAAACTATGTTGATTATTGTTTTAGCCTCATTTTTATTATCTTTAGCTTTGGGTTTGAATTTTTTATTTGAAACTTGGAATTAGAATATGTGGTTGGGTTGGTCCCATACTTTAAACTCTTCATGGAAGTTAACTTTTCTAAGGAAAAAATATAATTATTTACATAAATAACAATGAGCCAAATACCCTATATTTATTTGAAGGTTATTGACACTTCTTAATATTAATATATTTAAATTCCTTTCTGGTTCACATTATTCACTATAACATCTTTCTTATTTTACTCTGATTCTCACATTATGCACTATGTGTCTTTCCTATACTTCTTCTCTTCATTTTATTCTTTTCCCCATGTTATAATTTAAAAACCCTTGAAGATTAGGTAAATGTATGTCTACCATTATCACTGAACAAGGGTAATATTCTATAGTTTTTCATGGGATTCTAACTACCTCAAAAATTATTTTTTAATATCTTGATTCATAATTTTGCATGGTTTTCACATTATGATAATAACCAATCAAACTAGAAAATCACTCAATATCTATCTCCATGTTAGCCATGCCAATACTTGTACTCTACTAAATTTATTGATGGTTTTGTAAAAACAAACTAATTGAGAATTAACCCCCTTACCTATGTGGGGTTAAAAAATGGAGTGAATCATGATTAGGGTAGTTTCTATCCCATCCTTTCCTAATTAATAATTTAACTACTAGGACATTGAATTGTTCTCATGAATGTAGGATGCATATTTTATGTTTCCCCTATATTAATATGTTTTCCACCTTGGTCAATCAACTTGGAATTCAAGTTTTAACTAAAATCATTTAATATAAAAAAATAAAAAAGCACAAGTGTGTACCATGATCTTGGTTACAGGTGAAAGGATGATCTTAGTCTCCAAATAGCACAAGTTTCCCATCTCTATCCATGATTATCAGTCTAGGTCACTATAACTATACTTGCTTAGAATATTCCCTCCATTCTCAAAGGAAATGAAATTTTTATTTATCTTTCCTCCATGATTGTGATACTTGTGTAACTAAAATGATATCCCTACTTCTCCCTTTTGGGCAACATATTTTGAATGATTCTTCTATTCATACCACATGAGAAAATATTTGGGACAATAAGCCACTAGTTCACTCCATGTACCCCTTTTGACTAGTTAGACCTGTTGGATACAAAATTCCCCATTACTAGAGATTGCACATGTGGTCTTTTTTTTGCTTTAGCATAGATTTTTTATTTTTTTAATTATTGCATACTAATATGATTAAATTTAATTAGTGCCACTTGATGGGTTTTGTTGGAGATTTTTTAGTGATGTCATTAAGGTGTCCTATATTAGGAATATGGAACAAAGAGTAATATTAATGAATTAAATATGGAAATAAAATGAAGAAAACACAATACAAGATAGACAGACTTAATGCGGTTCACCCAATATGGGTTACATCCACATAGAAATAGCCAGTATTTCTTATTATTTAATCAAAAAAATTAAGGGAAAAAATTGTAATAAATCCACTGCAATATCCTCTTCACTCACACACAATGTGCCATCGTGATTATAGTACCCTGATATCAAAAGGAGGGTTACATATTGGGAAAAAATGCACAAACATAATTTATACCATTAGATCTAAAACCTAATAGTGAATGGTCTAGATTTACTATGAAATTACAATATTTATAATGCATTTTTTACAAAAATTTTCTTTGGGGGCACTATCACCAAGCCCTCACTAGGGGGGCTCCAAAATAGGTTACCACCCATAGACCCACATAAAAACCATAGTGGGGGGATGTTGCCCCCCCATCCCCACCACACCCTCTTTTTGGGAACCAAGAATTATAATAAGAATAGGTTACACCATCTAACAGCTTGGTGAGTGGATGAAGAGCCTTGATAGTCTATGTGACAATGATAAAGTGTGCAATGTGCTTGTTCTTATATGCTTGAAGTATGATTGATTTATATTCTATTTTGACATGGTTAGAGATATTTAGGGATGAGTATGGAGTATTGAGCATGTGGAAAAAGTCCCTAAAGTTTTTTTTAATATTTTATAGCTTGTATACATAAGTGGAATTAATCTAGTTGTCCATAGTTTGCATCTAGACACTTTGGGTCCAATGGAAAAAAATATGAGTAGTAAATTTGATGATGTCACCATCTCCACATGGGAATGAGTCAAGGAGAGTTGTTAATATGGTTGTGATCACATTATTCCATATTTATTATGATACAGATATCAAGTCATGCATCAAAGCATGGTCAAATATATGAGGGTGCAAAGTTGGTTTCTCAGTTAAAATTCATTGTTTTCCCTTAGCCAAATTTGTATATGGCTAGAAAGATGAGTAAGTAGTTTTATGATGGAATATCTCACACGTGTGAAGGTTTCAAGAGAAAATAATCATATGGGTTTATTCAATTTTGATCCTAGTTAATTTTTTCTAAAATTCAAATCATGCAATAAATCATGTCAAAAGATATGATTGTTAAAAGTTGGCCTCCCAAGTAGGTTTTTGACATAGTTGGATCTATGATAGAAGATTTTGAGAAGGCATTTTAATGGTGATATATCTCTCACATGTGAAGGCTTCAAGAGTAGTGTGTTACATGGTTAGATTCTCCTATGTGAGGAGATCATTTGGTCCAAATTTAATATAATGCATTAAAACATAGAAGTTATTAAGGTTCAAAAATGGATACTCAAGAATATTGAAAGGGTCCCCATACTTAGTCATTTCTATATAAGTTAAAGTTTGAGTAAGATCAATGGTGCACATTGCTCTAAGAATTCAAGAAGTAGTGAGATGAGGATAGGTACATGATGTTTAATAATTGATCCAAGGTATAAGATAAGGATCTAATGGTGAGTAAGTGTTTGTATGGATTAATCTAATAGTGAACATTGATAGTTAAAGACCTATTTGACTCATAGAGATTTATGGAGTGCATTGAGTCAAAATTTCAAGATTACACAAGATGAGGTCAAAGTGACTGAGGTTTAAAATTTGGAACTAGTGGACTATGCATTAAATTTCAAACATGATTGATGTTATGATATTCATCTAAATCTAATAGGACACAACTAGATCTCTATATTTTATCCATATCCTTTGATAGAATTCAAATTTTCTCATGAAGTAAAAATTAAGAGTGTTATAGGACTCAAAGGTGCATCTATAAAAATAGATTTTAAGATTTGAAAGTGTGTACAACCATAGTTATAGTGATCCAAAGTTGACTATGTTTTTGTGCTTGTTTTGCAAGTGACTCGAGAAGAGTAATTGAGCTTATATAGATATTGTTTTGATGTATTTTGATGAATTGTCTATTAGGAAGTGTTTTATACTCCATGAAGATGATTTATGTATAATTTGGAGGTGTGATCAATCTATATTGAGTATGATCAATGCTTAAGAAGTTGACCATATGTTCGGTAATGGTGTTCCTGTATATAAGGTCTGTATTTAAGTTGTTTGAGCATAGATAGATGTGAGCTAAGATGACTATGATAATTTGAGGATGTCAAAGAGGAAATAAATATTGGACCCACATATTTAAAATTTGTCTTGTGTTCTTATTTTAATCGATGATGTGCTGAATGGGTGAATAGGTCTTCATGAGATGTATAAGAGTTACAATGGCCTTATCAAAAGGTGTAGCTACTTAAGAGTGACCCATAGATGTTATGGCTGAACTATGAATATTGTAATGAGTTATGTATTGATGATATAGTTACCTTAAGGTTTAAGGCATTCCTAATGGCTGACCAAGGTAGTGATTATCATGATTTCTCTATAAATAGTGGAACCAAATGTGTTGGTTTCTAGACTTTGAGTGAGAGATGAAGGAGAGATCTGAGAGAGGATTGTGTGTGTGATTTATGGAGAGAAGGAATGGTAGAGTTACCTATGGATTATTTGATGATTGTATCAGTTTGATAACTATTTATGTGACCTAGTGGTCATAATTCTATTGGCAAAATAGTGCTCTTATTATTTGAGTATGATCAAAGGTGAAAAGTGATAAGCAGAGGTCCATCATCAAGTGTTGAAGACATAAATTAACATGTGGATGTGTTCATAGGTTTTTTTGTTTTATCTCAATGTCTAAGGTGGTTGTATCCTCTTTTCAAGGTAAAACTTGCTAAAAGTTTGGTTGTTGTTGCAACTTAGCTAGATAGGTGTGGCAACACCTTGTAGGATTGTAGTCTCACTAAATAGGGATTATAATTCCTTGATCATTTGTAGATGGTTTAGATTGGTTCTTGTTATTATAGTAAATTAATCCAATTTTAGGTTTTATTGGGTTTTATCCCCCAAGAGTGTTTCTCACGTATGTCATGTGTTATGTGATTGATCTTGTATTGTCTTTCTTGGTCATTACTATAAATGATGTGCATGCTTCATGAATTCTTATGGTAACTGATTAAGCTTTTATAAATATTAAAATTGAAGTTGGATTATTTGGGATCACTGATTCACCCTCCATCTTAGTGACTATACCTCTAAAAATTAGTACCAGAGGTCCTTTGGTAAAGGACTAACAACTTGAAGGTGATCTAAGGTATAATATGGGTAGTCATCAAGGAGGTTTATCTACAAAGCAAGAGCTAATGTTTAATGGATCTAATTATGATTTTTGAAGTGAAAAGATGAGGACATATATTATGTCCCTAAGGTTTGATGTATACCAATCTATTTTGGATGGTTATGTTGCTCCTATTACTCCTCTATCTAGTGTTGTAGATAAGAATTTATTTGAGAACAATATTAAGGCAATGAATCCTATTATTTGTGGTCTTTCAGAGATTGAATACACTAAGGTAATCCATTGTACATTTGCTAAAGAGATATGGGACAAAATGAAGATCATTTTTGAAGGAGATTCAAAGGTCAAACTTGCTAAGTTGCAAACTCACATAAGACATTTTAAAAGTCTCAAGATGAAGGAAGAATATTATATGGCATCCTTTATGTAGAGAGTTGATGAGAATATCAACATCATTAGAGGTATTAGAGAGAATATTGAAGAGGAAACTATAGTACAAATGGTATTAAGGTCTCTATCTCTCAAGTTTGATCCAAAAGTATTTGATATAGAAGAGAGTCATGATCTTACTCAGTTGAAGATGGATCAATTACATGGCACCCTTACTACATATGAGATGAGAATAAATGATGATATAACACCAAAGAAGGAAGATACATTCAAGACATAGATGAATCCTAAAAATAAGTTCCAATGTAATAAATCTAAATAAGATGACATTTTTGACATAGATTAGGATGAACTAATTACTTTGATTACTAGGAAATTGAACATAGGCTCAAGGAAGTATAAGGTAAACTACCTTTCAAAATTTTCAATTATGGAGAGATAGGAAATTTTTCTTATAATTTCCCTCATAATCATGAGATTAAATATTATGAAGAGCATGGTGAAGACCAAGATGATAACAAGAAGACATAAAGGAAGAAAGGATTCCTAAAGTTTAACAACAAGAAGTCCTTCAAAAATAAGAAGAGTTATAGATCATCAAATGAAAGTGAAGGTAATGACTCAGAATATGATCATGAATATGATGATCTTATTGAAGATGAATCTCTACTCATGGTTGAGGAATAAAATTGCTCACATCAGAAGGTGTCTACTTGGATTGATTTAGAAAATGATGAAGATGAGATGGACTATAAGATTATTTTGATGAATGCTCTTGAAGAGACAAAGATTAAGAAGAAGATAAATAAGCATATGAAATATAAGTTTAAGGAATATGAGGAATAATTAAATTTATTAGAGGCAAGATTGGTCAAATACTCTAGGGAGCATAAAGGTAATGCCATGTTTCTTAATTCTAAGTTAAAATCTATGTCTAAAAGTCTAAGAGCCAAAGAAGAAGAATGTTCAAGGTATGTTTTTGAAAATGAATCTTTGAAATATGAGTTAGAGGAGACATATAGTAAAGTGAAGTCATTTGTGATATTTGAAAAGAGCTCGTGTGATCTAGACAACACTATGAGTGGTCAAAAGCATGTTATTGATAGAATTGGTCTTGGATATCAAGAAGAACAAAAGAATGTTATTCTATACAAGATGAAGACTAATGTGAATTAGGACAATCATACTTTAAAGATAAATCATCAAATAAGGACTAAAGGTGCTAGCAGAATAAAGATAAAACATATCAGATAGCCAAATGCCATGAGCTATGCAAGATTCAATGGTTACTATTACACATGTAATTAATTTAGTCATAGGGATAGAGAATGCAAGAGACCTATTAGAAATGAGTTTTCATGGGACTATGATGGGGTTAATTAGTAAAAAGGTGTAAATATAATTAAGTGCTTCAAATATCTTGATATGGGACATTTTTAAAATCATTGTCTACATAAGAATATATAAGGTGAGTCCTCTTCAAAAAGGGGATGTTGTTTTGTTTGTCATGACAAAGGATATATGAAAAGTTTATGTCCAAAAATGATAAGACAAATTATGTTTCCATCAAGGATTATGGTGTGATACAATTGTGAACATAGAGATCACATTTCTAGATTCTATAAAGAAAGGCCATCAAGTCAAAATGAGTTAAGTCAAGATCCTATAGTGCAAGAAAGAATGCATGTTAACACATGGAAGCCAAAGGTGATAAGTTAGAATCATGATGAGACTATAAGTCCATTTAATCTAATTGATATGGTGGATAATTATTCAGAAGTTGAAGAGTACCAAGGGCTCTCAATGTTTGATCATGTTGAGAATGAAGAGATCAAGCTTAAAGAGAAGACTAAGGTGTTGGTTAAAGCTAGTCCTGAGGTATGTATAGATCCAAGTGAACATATTACTATTGTTGAGAATGTATCATGAAAATAACATAAATTTTATGTTCCTAGTAATGAGGTTACAAATTTCAAGGTGGATCCTTTAGATGAAAAGGTATGCAATCAATCTATGTTGTCTCCATGTATTGCCAATCTAATTATAGAGGAAAATGAGAATGTTGTAGTAAACGAGGAAGCTAATTATACTAATCCAAAGAAGAAGAAGAAGAATAAGAAGAAGAAGAAGAAGAAGAAGAAGAAGAAGAAGAAGAAGAAGAAGAAGAACTATAAGTAATAGATGACCAAGTAGGAGAAGGAATATGAAGAGTTGTGGGCAACTCCTAGTTTCACATCATGGTAGAGCATTGTGGCATAGAGGTCTCTGTTTATGATTATTAAGAGACTAATTTTAGTGGAGAAGAATTTTTTTGTGATAGATATGGTAATTAAAATCATATATTGTCTTTGATTAAGGGGGAGCAACAAGTTCATGAGCTTATATTAGACGTTTGTGAAGGAGTTGTAGTGCAAAGTCAGAATGGGTGGTTCTAAGTGGATTAATGAGATTGATGAAAATGTCAAGAAGATTTTGATGATAAAAAATGTCTATACACTTATTTTTGATGTGATCCAGGTGATTGTATGATCTAAAGGTATGTATTGTGCTAATTGAAGGTTTTTGAGTGCTCTTGGTTTTCTTAGTTTTTTGGCTTAAGGGCAAGCATGCCTAAAATGGGTTATAATAAGTCTATTTTCCCAAAGGTATGGTGTCTAAATTTTTGGTCTATAAGTGTGTGATGGGTGTCTCTAGGCATGCAAAAAAATTTAGAATTATGCATTAACCATAAGGAGATTTGTTGCTTTATTTGTTTTAAGATTCTAAGGTTTTGGGTTATATTAAAAAAATGGCCTACCTTATGAATTGAGGCATGAGGATTATTAATATGTTTAATGGGATAAATGGGTGGTGAAATAAATATTAATATATAATTTAAGGTTTGTGGTTCTTAATTTATTCAGGTTTTTATCAATATGAAGGGTTGATTAGCTAGTAGGTTTGTGAAGGAATTATATTAAAGAGGATGATCTTGATGATGAAAATTTGTGTGATTAAGGGGTGATATTATATTTCTCAAGATATGAAGTTTTAGGTTTTTAATATGTGTCTACTAAAATTTGTGGGCTCTGCAAGTTACATGTAGGGCTATAAGGAGGCTAGACAAGCCTAGTTTGAAGAAGAGTGTTTTTTTCTAAGTTCTTCCAAAATAGAAAGGTATGAGTGTTTCAAGGTGATTTTTAAAGTTGGTTCAGTTCATGTTTCCTATTTGGTGAGTGGCATAAATTTTTTTGGTGGTCTTTATGTTATCATGACAGAGAAGGCTAGTAAGTATGTGTGGTGATTCTTCTTGGTATGTAGAGATCTGAAGATGCTCAAAAGGTGGAATTGATCAAAGTTCTTAGGGGGAATCCCTCTAAAAACTTTATTGATATGTTCCATAAAAATTTTATGGTTTTGTGTGTTCTTTCTTCATTGGTTGCAGTGCTTAATTAAAGAGAGTGTTGGCACGCATCAAGAAGATGTTTTCAAGGCAAGCTAAAGTAGGATCAAAGTAAGGGGGAGTTTGTGTCATCTTCATAATATGGTCCTTTCATATTTTTTAGTAATTTTATGTCCTCAATATTATTTGGTGCCCACTTTTTCATTGTGTCAAAGGGGGATAAAGTTCCTATTGTGGGAGTGCTTGAAGAGAGAGGTGAGTTATATATTGCTATATATGATGGTTGTTGAAATCAATGAGAAAGGGGAAGATTGTTGGAGAGTTATTAGTGATGTCATGGGAATATCATGAAAGTATCTTAGTGAGTGGATGAAGATCCTTGATAGTCTATGTGATAATGAAAAAGTGTGCAATGTGCTTGTTCTTGTATGCTTGAAGTATGACTGATTGATCTTCTATTTTGACATGGTTAGAGATGTTCAGGGATGAGTATGGATTATTGAGCATGTGAAAAATGCCCCTAATATGTTTTATAAGATTTTATATCTTATGTGCATATTTTAATTCATTTGGTTATCCATAGTTTTCATTTAGATACTTTTGGTCTAGTGGCAAAAAATCTAAGTAGGTAGTTTGATGATGTCACCATTACCACGTGGGAATGAGTCAAGGAGAGTTGGTCATATGGTTGTGATCACATTAGTTCCTATTTTTATGCACTATATTTCAAGTCATGCATTGAAGTTTTGTAAAATATATGAGGGTGTAAATTTGGCTTCTCAATTAGAATTCAGTATTTTCCCATACTTAGCCAAATTTGCATATGGCTAGAAAGAGTCAAGTAAGAAGTTTGATGATGGAATATGTCACACATGTGAAGGTGTCAAGAAAAATTAATCATATTGGTTATTTATTTTTTATCCTAGTTGATTTGTGATAAAATTTAGATCATGCGATGAATTATGTCAAAATATATGCTTGTTCAAAATTGGCCTCCTAAGCAAGTTTTTGACATAGTTGGCTCTGTGGCAGAAGATTTTGAGAAGTCATTTTAATGATGATATATCTTGCACATCTGAAGGCTTTAAGAGTATTGTGCCACATGGTTAGATTCTCCTATGTGAGTAGATCATCTAGTCCAAATTTAAGATCATGCATCGAAGCATAGAAGATGTTATTAAGGTTTTAAAATGGCTACTTAGGCATATTGAAAGGGTCCCTATACTTAGTCATTTATGAAAAAGTTAAAGTTTGAGCAAGATCGATGGTGCACATTACACCAAGAAGTTAGGGAATAAAAAGATGAATATAGGTGCATGATGTTTAAATACTGAGAAAAATTATAGGATAAGGATGTAATGGTGAATAGGTATTTATATAGATTGATTAAAAGGTGAGCATTAATAGTTAAAGACTTGGTTGATCCACAAAGATTGATGGAGTGAATTGAGTCAACATTTCAAGATTGCATGAGATGAGGTCAAAGTGACTAAGGTTAAAATTTGGCTTTGGTGGATTATTCATTAAATTCTAGACATGATCAATGATGTGAGATAGATCCAAAGTTGAGAGGACACGAGATGTGAGAAAAATGGTCAAAGTTTAACTGTGACTGTTGTCATTCAAATATTTGAATTTAACATACAGAGAAAAAATAGAGATCCATATTTTGTCCATATATTTCAATATAATTCAAATTTTCTCATTTAATAAAAAAATAAAGTGGTAGATGACTCGAAGGAACATATGGAAATATAGATTTGAAGATCTGAAAGTGTGTACAAACATAGTTATGGTTTTGCAAAGTTGACTATGTGTTTGTGTTTATTCTGTAAATGACCTGAGAAGAGTAATTGAGCTTATATATATATATGTATACATATATATATGTATATATATATATATATGTATATATATATGTATATATATATGTATATATATATATATATATATATATTGTTTCAATTTCTCTTGATGAATTGTCTATTGGGGAGTATTTTAGACTCTATGAAGATGCTCTATGCGGATTTTAGAGATGTGATCAATCTATTTTGAGTATGATAAATGCTTAATAAGTTGAATATATGTTTAGTAATGGTGTTCTTATGTATAAGGTATTTTTTTGAGTTGTTTGCACATACATAGAGGTGAGATAAGATGAATGTGATAATTTGAGGATGTAAAAAGGGACATAAGAGTGGACCCATGTATTTGAAAGTGGCCATATGTTCTTATTGTAATTGATGATGTGCTAAATGGGTGAATAGTTCTCTTCGAGACATATAAGAGCTACAAGGGCCTTATTAAAAGTTATAAATACTTAAGGGTGACCCATAGATGTTATGAATTACCTATGAATATTTTATTGAGCTATGTCTCGATGAGATAGTTGCCTTAAGGGTTAAGGCATGCCTAATGACTGACCAAGGTAGTGATTATCATGATTGCTTTATAAATAGTGGAGCTAAATGTGTTGGTTTCTAGACTTTGAGTGAGAGACAAAGCAGAGATTTGAAAGAGGATTGAGTGCTTGATGTATGGATTGAAGGAAGGGTAGAGTTCCCTATCAATAATTTAATGATAGATCACTTTGAGGACTATTTATATGACTTGGTGGTCACAGTTTTATTGGTAGAATAGTGCTCTTGTTGTTTGAGTATGAGAGAAGGTAAAGAGTGATAAGCATAGGTCCATCATCAAGTGTTAAAGACATCAGTTCAAAGGTGGATGTGGTCATAGGTGTTGTTGTGTAAGCTCAACATCTAAGGTGGTTACAGCCTCCTTGTAAGGAAAACTTGCTAAAAGTTTGGTTCTTGTTGTAGCTCAGCTAGATAGGTATGTCAGCACCTTGTGGGATTGTAGTCTCACTAAATAGGGATTGTATTTCCTTGATCATTTGTAGATGGTATAAATTTGTTATTGTTATTATAGGATAGTAATCCAATTTTAGGTTCTAGTGGGTTTTATTACCTAAGAGGGTTTCCCACATATGTCATGTGTTATGTGATTGATCTTGTATTCTTTCTTGCACATTACTATGAATGATGTGTATGATTCATGAATGCTTGTGGTAACTAATTAATTACTTGTAAATATCATAATTGAAGTTTGATAATTTGGGCTCATTGATTTATCCCCCCTCTTAGTGATTTTACCTCTAATAGGTTTGGCCTTAATTCACTTGATCATTCATTCATGGTGATGATGCAGGAGCATCCTAGGGTTTGCATAATATTTAATGAACCAAAAATAGAGTGTAGCTTTTTTTTGGGTTGTAGCATTATTTATGTGAGCTTGTTTACCTCTTGGAATGATATTACATTATTATTCCTTTACTATAGAAAAGCATAGAGATATTTTGACTATTTATGTCAGTTTGTAGGGATCGTTAAGTCATAAAAACATGTCAAAAATTATTTTTTAGTTGTGATAAGATTCAGATAATTAAATTTTATGAGGTCATAGAGTGTAACACTTACAACATGTATACCAAAATTTATATCATTTGGATCATCATAGAGGCATAACATCTATTACACTGTATGTTGGTTTTCTTACTTGTGATAATGTTGTGGAAAGAATTGGATTATAATTTTTTTTGGGATCATGTAATTTGACATTTAAAACATTTTCACAAAAAATTAGATCATTTTGAATCACTGTAGAGGTATACCAATTATTACACATTATTTAGGTTATATAAATTATGGTAATAAGGAAGGAGTTAAATGATTAAAGTTTTTGATTTCATATAAAACCGTTCATGTAATATCTTTACAAAATTTTAGACCATTTGGAGTTATCTATGAAAATTTATGTTTGTTTCTTTTCAGCTAGGCATGCCTCACTAGGCAAAAGGTTCACAATCTTTCAGTGTAGATGTGTTAAGAATTGGCTTAAATTTTTTGGATCAATTTAATAAAATGTAGTATTACAAATTTTCTCTATATTACATATATATAATGTATGTGAGATAAAAATAGTGATAGTTTTTGTAAATTAGTATTATGTTGGAGGATGTTTATCCAGTTTATAGAAGGTTCATGATTGTGCACTAAATCTACATTGAGATTTAAGTTACCAAATTTATATCAATGAAACAAAATGAATCTTATATTGTGTATTCTAAATTTTATCTCAATTGGATAAGTGGAGAAAAAGTTATGACAATTTTTTAAACTGTCACTTAGCCAAAAAATGCATTTGTGTACCTTGATGGTTCACTATCTTATAGTATATTTGTGTTAATAAATGGACTACATAATTTAATGTATTTATATAAATGATCTTTATATTTCAATTTTTAAAATTTCAAATCATTTTTATGTATAAATTTAAAGTTTTGGAAGTGTTAGTAATGATCATTATTCTTAAAAATACCATCTATAGTCTGCATCAATTGGCAAGGTTGTTCTAGAATTGTGGTAATGCATCTTAAGATTTAGTTGATTAGATTTAGAGGGGTTATAATGTATCCTAAATTATATATTTAAAATTTCATATCAATTGTATTACCTTAGTTAAATTTATGACCTTTTTTTTGACTATTGATCTACTAGGATGTTTGTCTTATCTACAAGTGATTCTGAACTTGGAATAATGCATTTTCAGAGTTAGATCATGAAATTTTGATGGATGATATTAAATATATAATTTTTTTTTTCAAATTTCATATTGGTTATATCATTTTAGTTGAAATTATGCCCATTTATATGATTATCATTCATCTCTAAAATACCTATCATGTATGTAGATTGTTATTTCCCTTGTAGAAGAGCTACATTAGGTTTTAGTTCACCAGATTTGGAGAGGTAATATAAAATGTATCATAACTTATACATTTTAAATTTAATATCAATTTCATAAATTATGATATTTTTCATGAGTGATCTAGACTAATTATGTCATGCCATGTTTGTTTTTTCATGTCTATAACTATAGGTTGTTGCACAAGGTCCAACTATCCATCTAGACAATCAGAGTGTTTTTTAAATAATGTTCATTGAAATTTCATGGACTAATCATAAAGGAGAGAATGCTATAATATGATCAAAATAAAATTAGTATTGGTAAATGGGAAACTAAAATTGTGAATCAATACTCCATCATTCTTATCATTCATGTGAGCCTTGGGATCATTGCATAATGATGTGGTTGTTCCTCTTTGAATTGTTGATCAGATTATGGAGGAAATTAGATATTACAAATTTCTTGGTCACTTAAATCTGAATTACATTAAACATTTTATCCCTTTCATTTAAATTTCCTAGAAACTATTGTAATCTAATAAATTGTGCCATGTCTAAGTCTTTATCCTTTCTATTATTGATTTATTATCTCAAGAAGATGATTTGTAATTAGTTATTATATTTAATTTTGGTATCAAGGCCATTAAATATGTGTTGTGCATCAAGGAAATGAGTTTGATTGTCTTGTCTATTTAAGCATCAATGTTTTCCACTATTAAGGGCAACATATTTGAGTACCAAAAATCCCTAGAGATTGAGCCAAGAGTGCACCCTCCCTTAGTATTTTGTCTTGATGGTTTTCCAAATATATTTATTTGATAATTAATCTATGAAAATAAGTTTTATTATGTTATTAGAGTGGAAATGGATATATTATTAAATTGTGTAGTAGCTAGTTTCATTATATTTGGGAGTTTATTCTGATTGTCTTAAGGATTGCATTGGTCATGGTGTGAAAATACATATAGGCTAGGGTAATTAATTTCTTTGAATAAATTCATAGATTTCATGTTCACACATTATTCCTTTGAGTCTTTCTCATTGTGGAGTTTCAATTTGTGCAATATCTAGATTTGATTCCCAATGAGTTGAATACAACCCATATTGATTTAATTTTTGAGTGTTGGAAGACCTATCCTGAATTAATGAAATTTATATCTTTTATGCCTTACCATTTCTCTCTTTTTTACATTTTTTATGAGAAGAAATTTACCCATTATATTATAAATAGTTCATTTGTATAGGGAACCAACAATGAGAATTTGAATATCTTGAGGAAACCATATTGAATATTTGGTGGAAACAAATCACAACTTACCCATGCTATAATCAATTGGAGTTTTTTGGCCCTTGGATCACTAGTAGGTCCTAAAAATAAGGTGAATTTGCCCCATTAGATTTTGGTTGTTGTTTTCCACTTGTATTAGTCAATCTAATAAATTGTCTTTTAGTGGGTCATAATTTTAGGTAAACATAAATCAATGCTAGAAAGAGGGACTTAACCTCCGTATTTAATCTACCAATTAGAATTTATGACTTTAAATGTCTAAGTTTGTAGTCTATATTATTTTTTTGACACAAAAAACATAAATCAATGCCAATAATGAAAACCTAAAAACCATATTTTAGATATAATAATTTCTTTTGTGTTTAAAACTCAAATGAAATAACCTCCCAAAAAAATTTAGAATCATATATCAGATTACATATTGGGCACATATAAGACCCACTTACAAAGCCTGCTAACATAATGAAACATTAGATGCATTACACACATACATGACTAGAACTAAAGGAGGGGAGCTGAGGTAATTCACTAGAGATAATGAAATATAAAAGTCACTATGGGGAAGTTGGTTATTGTTTAGAAAGATTATGGAATACATTGTGTATCAGTGTACGTATACACTGATAATTCCCAAGCACCATAAGTGGCACTTTCCCTTCCTCATAGGACTATTTATAGGTCCTTAACCCTAGGTGAATACCTCATTCTCCTCAATGGGTTCTATCCCCATTCAAGGATGGTTAATTTAAAGGATTGGTTTAACTGAGAAGGATATATTTTTTTTCTTAAGTTATCATTTAGGTTATTTATGTGTTTAAATCAAGATACATGCTATATAAACTAGACAAGTACTTAAAATCATCAAAAAGGATTAATTCACACTTGTAGATTTGAATCTATTCATGCAACTAATTATGTGAAAGTTAAGATAAATAGATTAAGTATGAGATTCCTTAGTTATATTGGTCAGGTTATAATACCCTTTCAACCTTTAAGGCCATTACACTATTTGTATATCAATCATATCAAACATGCATTTTTTTAATAGTTAAATACATAGATATAAATTAAAAAATTCCATTCCATAATCTATGTATCTATTTAAATTGGCATAACAAATGCTATAAAAGTTTTTAAGGAATACAAGCAAATAAATCTAAGCTTTCTATATAAAAGGAATATCTTATGCAATAAGTAATAATGAGTTAAATTAGTTATCCACTCAAGAAACAATTCTTTTTAATTCATAAGTGAATGTTTTTAATGACATAAACATATTATGAATTCACTACAATTCAACTTAGCAAACTGAAACCAATAAGCATACAATGGCAGAATTCAAGCAACATAAGCAATGAAGTTCATTCGAGTTTCAAGATGAGTGGAGCCCAAATAAAAAGCTCCACTTAAGGAAATATTATAAAGTTATCTATTGGAAGCCAAAGCAAAAAGGGAATCAAGTTAAACTAATGGGAAGGAAGGTAAAGAAGATAATGGTTGTATAGCTATTACATGGATTAAGATGCCAAGATAACTTCCTTATCATTCTTGACTACATTATACATTACTTAAAATGTATTCATCTAATCCGATAAATAATATAAGAAAATTAATATACGTGATCATTATTTTTACCATAAGAATTAATTAAACATTACTTCTTTTGGAAATTAATACAAGTGTTTACTAGTATAATTTCAAATTTCATAATTCATCATACATAACTTGAAAAGTGATATTTTATAATTTTAAATGGAAAACATACCTTGCATGCAGACAATACGTATGAAGTGAATGATAAAAAGAAGCATTTGTTTTATTTTTCTCATGATCTAACTATCAAGCTAGTGTTGAAAGGATTAAGTATTCTGAATGCAAATATGTACTTATGATCAAGAGTACTAAGCTTTCCAATCAATATTTCAGTCAAGGC